>VDFB02383626.1:22500-57645 GCA_007258455.2 Sequoia sempervirens | reverse complement strand
CTATATAGATATCTATATAAATATCATAGATATATTATATAGTATTTTTATTTTTATATCTATATATTATTTCCATTTAGATTATTCTCTTTTAATTAGTTTTTCATCCTTTTTATTTATTTCCTTCCATTTTTGTTAGTATTTTATTTTTATTTTTTAAGTGGGTGAGCCTATTTCAGGTGTATCTTTTGTCATTAGATTATTTTTGAACCTTTTGGTCTAGCCAATGTTTAGTCTTTTTCTTTTAATTTCTTTTTGTTGAGTTTTAATTAGGTTGGTATTTAATTAACAACATCAAGTTTCCACAGTCCATGATAATGAATAGTTATATATTTCTGGATTGATTTACTATGTGCATTTTTTGGTATTGTTTTTGTCTCTATTCATTGTCTTACAATTAATGTGGTTGTATTTCCTTTTTTGGGGGGTTGTCTTCTCCTTGGTTTGACCTTGAACCTCGATAGTGTGCATCCTTCCTCTCTCCCTCTCTTTTTAGTTGCTCCAAGTCCGCAATCAACCATTTTCTCCTCTTGCTCTCTACCATCCTGATAATGGATCACAGAGTGTGATCCGAAACGTTGATGAAAAAAGCTTTAACACAATCAAATCTAGAAACAAATTAATGTACCAAATAAATTGTTGATTAATAGAAAGGTTGTTGTAGAAATCATTCCCCACCCAATGAAGCTAAGGCTTCATAGCTTCCTAGGATTTCCAAATATTCTTGATAATAAAAGGTCCCTAAATCTTGATAGTTTTCCACATGGTGAGAATAATACCAAAGTCCATGCCCTTCCAAATTAGATGACCTGTAGGCATGTCTAAAAATAATACAATGCTTAATGAGAATTTTCTAAGATTCATTGCCCTCTAATTCTTTGTTAATCCATCTAGCACATAGGGCAATGCCTTGTCTACAGATAGAAAGCAAGCCTAGACATCCAAATTGTGAAGCATGTAACATAAATCCTAAGCCATGTGATGGAAGCCTTGATGCCCTTCATTGCAATCCTAGAGAAAACATCTAAGGAATTTTTCAGTTCACAAATATGAACCCTTGGAAGGAACCTAGTAAGAAGAGTAATACAAATGTGTGGTAGCTAAATTTTTTTAACATGTTGGGAATTTACTGGAACCAAATAAAGAGGATTGTTAATTCAATAGAGAATCTTTTTTTAATTCCACCAATAACATCTTTCCGTAACATGGAGGGTGAGGCTTGAAAATAAAAAAGTTATGTTTAGAAAATGAGACACTTACCATGATTGATCTACTTCTAGCAAAAATGGTCAAGCCAGTTTGGTTTGGTAAGAAAGGATTGCCTATAACACTCGGTATTTTTCCATTAAATGCATGGACTAGAGGCTTGGCAAAAGATATCCAAGCACTAAAGGGCTTGTCTCACATTATTTTCTTCCTCAATGAGAGAAAGAAAAAATTTATCAACAAAATGACCACTAACAAACTATTGGGAAGAGTGGGGAAGGGTTATCCCCTTAACTAGAGATTATAAGTTGCATGAACCAGAAGGTAAGAAAATATTTTAGCGACAAGAACATAAAGTGCTAGGGAAAGAGGGAAACCTTGATGAATGGACTTGTGAATCCCAAAAGGAAAATATTATTATCCATAAATAGTGATACAAGATGAAACATCCATAAAAAATACCTCCATTGAATGAATGAAATGATGATATTGCTATCAGAATTCAACCGTATAGTTTTTCGAGTCAAACTCATTGAACCATGTTTCATGAGTAGTGGTTCACAAGAACCCATCTCTCATGATAATGAATGGTCCACTTAGCACTCATTGCATCTAGGTGATGCTCACAGAGGTCAAGCATTGGGCCTTCCTGGGAGGTCACTCATCCTAGTACTACTCCAAATCAAGCATGCTTAGCCATGGAGTTTTCCCCAAGGTTAAGCCAACTTAGCTTGCAACCCCATTTGCAAAACCTTCAGAAAGTGTTGTTCATTATGAACCATTCATTACAAAGCCCCTTTAGCTCATCAATTGATTAGGAGTTATTTTCCATAGCATGTCAAATTATGATATTGCTATTATGATTCAACAATGTAGTTTTTCAAGTCAAACTCATTAACCCATGTTTCATAAACTTAGTGGTTCACAAGAACTCATCTTTCATGATAATGAATGGTCCACTTAGCACTCTGCTGCGAGATTCTGGTGATGTTCACGTAGGAGAAGCTTGGCCTTCAATGTGATCGTACCTATCCCATTTACACACAGTCCCCAATCAAGTGCACTTAACCATGGAGTTTTCTTCAAGGTTAAGCCCACTTTAGCTTGCAAACCCCATTTGCAAAACCTTCAACAAGTGTTGTGCCTTTATGAGCCATTTAGTTATAGAGTTCTTATTCATCAATTGATAATTAGGAGTTATTATCATACTGTGCCAATGCTTTATGTCAAACTCGATTCCAGAGTTGTTCACACCATCTCCCTCATGATAAATGAATGGAGGCATCCTAGGTGATTCCTGCTTTTTGAGGTCACCCATCCCGCAGACAGTTCATTAGCTAATACCCCAAGGTTAATCCCACTTAGCTTGAAAGCCCATTTGCAAAACCTTCAACAAGTGTTGTGCCTTATGAACCATTCATTGTAGAGCCCCTTTAGCTCATCAATTGATAAGTATGAGTTATTTTGCACATGTCAAATTATGATATTGATACCAATATTCAACCATGTATTTTTTGAGTCAAACTCATTGACCCATGTTTCATGAATAGTGGTTCACAAGAACCCATCTCTCATGATAATGAGTAGGGGCACTATAATGAATGGTTCATAAGACACAAAACTTGTTGAAGATTTTGCAAATGGGGTTGCAAGCTAAGTGGGCTCAACCTTGGGGAAAATTGCATGGTTAAGCGCGCTTGAGTTAGAGTAGTACTAGGATGGGTGACCTCCCGAGAAGGCCCAATGCTTCACCTACGTGAGCATCACCTAGATGCAATGCATGCTAAGTGGTCCAATCATTATCATGAGAGATAGGTTCTTGTGAACCACTACTCATGAAACATGGGTCAATGAGTTTGACTCAAAAAGCTACACGGTTGAATCCTAATAGCAATATCATTATTTGAAACGCTATAGAAGATAGCTCCTACTTATCAATTGAATGAAACAAGGTCCAAATCCAAGTTCCTAAAGCATGAAAATAATAAACAACCATTCAACATCGTCATAAACCTTAACAAAATCAATCTTGAGAAAAGTGGTAGGCTACTAAAAGTTGCAAGCCCATTCCATTCTTTCCTAAAAAATAATAACATTGTCCAAAATGAATCTAGATTTAATGAAACTTCTTTTCTCAAGATGAACAAGTTGAGGAATGAAAGGGTGGACCTTGAGAGCTAGAGCTTTGTTGATGATTTTCTAAGAAATTTTCAATAATTGATTGACCACAAACTACTAATTATTTTAGAATCACTGAATTTAGGTATCAAATGAACATTCTCTTTATTGATTAATTTCTCATGGACTTGGAATGAGATGCTTCAATATAGATCTTATAATGGTCATCTCCTATTATATCCCAAAAAGATTTATAAAATTTGTAAGGGAACTTTTCTAAACTAGGAGCCTTGTCAAGACATTGAGAATGCAAATTATTTTAATTATTCTTTGGTAAGAAGATGGTCATAAACAATGTGTTGGAAATTAAAAATCTAGTAGGGGACCACATCGAGATATTATCATAAAGAAACAAGTTGAGCTGGAGTATACTCTTGGGTAGCAATAACTTGCTCATAGTGCTAGACAAAAGCTTGGGAATACTAGGAAGATATTTCAAGAGCTACCACTTTTCTCTAATTTGTTTGATGGATTGAGAAGAATGAAGAGCATGCAAGGCCTAAAAATATTCCTTCAAAAATTTGTCACCAATCTTGAGAGCTAGTGAAGCCTAGCCTTGATTTGACCCATCTCATTGTATGAGCATCTACAACTTGTTTCTTGTGGTGGAGTTGAGTCACATATAGTTGGGTGGCAAAATCAATGGCTACACTTTCAAAGTGGAAATGTCTTGGAAAAGGTCAAAGGTGGCAGCCTTGTAAGAGAGATGATGGAAGCAAGCTAATTGTCATCCATAAATGTGGAGAAATTGGAATGTACAAGTTATGATATCATTCCACCAAGATATCTCATCAAACCCATGCATAGGGAATGGTTCTCAATTTTAGGCATATTGAATGTGAGTTTATGTGGCTTTGTGATTGAGAAATGATGTGTTAAGGAAAAACTATTTCTTCATGATCTTCGGCTAGCAACTTGTCATTCAATACAAAACCGTGTTGGAAAGTGGTTTAAAAGGATAATGCCTAGCAAAGTTCCATTGGAAAGGAATAACAACTAGCAAAAGCAAAAAAAAAAGATTGGCCTAACATCATGGCATGATCTAGCCACCTCAAAACTCTATTAGGCTTGGCTCATAAATTACTCCAAGTGTGCAACATCATATGATCTTGGTGACAACCAATATTGGGATTAAGAGCCCCAATTTATTGTGCATGCAAAACTAGGCATCTCTTTCACTAGATGTCCAATGCACACACAAGGCCCCACATTTATTATAGTCTATTTCAATCATATTAAATCTATACATAGAACCCAAGTGGTGGCTTGAATTTAATTAGCAATCCATCTCTAGAGGAAATATCTCTCAGCGACACCACTCAAAGAATAAACATTAATAACACCAAAATAATGATTATTAATGTTGAAAATAGTCCAAAGTGCTTGGTTGGTGAGGTCACATTCTTGATCAATTAAATATTGATGCCATGTAGGAGATAGAAAGGTGACCACACCATCCGATCCACCTCATAATGTCTACATTAAACATGATTAGAAGGCCAAATCATATGACAAGTAGAAAAAAGTAAAAACTGAAAAAAAATTAACCTCTTATAAACAAAAAAATGACAACTTTGGAATTATAGATGAACATCACAAATAGAGTATTTTTATGGGAGGTCTATTAGACTCAAGACATTCTAGAAAATATAATTCATAAAGAAATGTCAAAGAGGTATCTCCTTGTTATTCAAATCACCCATAGTAGAATAACTATTTTGCAAAATAACTTCATTTGCTTCAAAACTCCCTATTTGGAAGTGGACTTTTGCTATTGTTGGCATAAATTCTCCTTCCTCCAAGTCACCCAGTTTTTTAGTATACTTTTGAAGGAAACTCTACCCACAAAATGTGCTATCAAAGTAAATGCCTCTAGTCATTTGGGTGAGGCTGTTAAAAGTGAAACCAACAATAGATTCGGCCATGTAGACTGCTTCATTATTCTCAATCAGTCAACCAATGAAGAATCTTACGATGGGCAAACGTGAATATAGACTGACATCATCATCTTCTTCTTACACGCACGCTAATGTCAAATTGGAGATTTTCGCTAGAAAAGACAAAAACTCATACACAGTAGATGTGCATTGATTAATAGATACAGATTGAATATACGCTTGAAGCTCAGACGCAATATTCGGACGCTAAAATTCTATGGGAAATGCACTGAGGCGTTTATATGAGGTTTGGTACAATCGCAGACCTTCTGAAGGAGCTCATGGAGTGAGTCCCGGTACTGCTGGTTTTGATGCATTGGCTCGTGATCTTTTTCAATTTGGAAACACTGGCCAGGTATTCTTAAGAATTGAGAGAGAGATCTTGTTTTCTGCTCTGTTTTGTATTTGTTAGTTAAGCTGTCATTTTATCTTAATAACAACCTCATTGCGCGCCAGATGGAACTATGCTATGCCTTTGTTTTTCTATTAGTTTTGGGATTTGGATAGGTGTCTGGTCGTTTGGTTTCCTCTGGTTTTTTTTTGAGTTTTGTTACTTAATCTGTAAAATGGCCTGATTGTACACAAGATGGAACTATGCCATGCCTTTGTTTTTGTATTAGTTTTAAGATTTGAATAGGTGTCCGGTCGTTTGGTTCATACTTTCCCCTTTTTTTTTTGAGTTTTGGATGTTCACTTCTTCCCCTTTTTATTGAGTTTTGGATGTTCACTTCTTCCCCCGTTTTTTTTGAGTTTTGGATGTTCACTTATTCCCCTGTATTTTTTGGAGTTTCGGATGTTCAATTATTCCCCTGTTTTTTTTGAGTTTTGGATGTTCACTTATGTTAATTATTATTTTGTGATCAATTTGAGAGGTGGTTTGTCAAGTTTTATCTCCGGATCCAATGCCTTTCACTCCCTTTTTTTTATTATGTTATGTATGCTGTATATTAATCCAAAACAAGTTTTGTCTAATTTTCTGATAGAGTAAGAACGCATTTTGCATTTTCTTATCATTGATTTTTTGGTCAGAATTACATTTTACGAGTTAATTTGATATTCGGGTTTGTGAATTGTTTAAGGTGCCAGAAGGATTAAGCCGGTACGTAGAGTCTTCAAAGAAAACACAGGCTACATGGTATCGTTCTGCTTCTCTGAAGTTAATACTTATACATTGATATGATTAGGTGCAATTTGATCAGAGTCTTTTTATTATTTTCAAACATTGAATGAAAAAGTAATGAAGTTTTCAGGTAGAGCCATTTAATTCCTCAAAAATTAAGGAAAAAAAAGCTCTGTTATAGTTGTTTGTATTAGATAATCCCTTTCGCGTTAACCTTATGTATAGAGAATTGTGAAATTTTCTCATCTTTCATCCTCCTTGGGCCTATGGCTGTGGCAAGTCTATTGTCCCCCTGCACACAGGATAGGGAAAACGCCTTTTTCTGGCTATTTACCCAGTAGTGAGACCAGTGGATTTTTCCATTCACATTGCTGGGTTGCTTCCTCCTACAATCATGTGTTATCTAGAGTTGTTCAGCATTCTGTCTCAGGTGTCTATCCTTTACTGGAAATTTTAGCCGCAGCTAACCTTTGAAGTAGGATGTCCTGATAAGTATGGGTTAGTATTTGGAGCCTGAGCCTTAACAACAACAAAAAAATCATAGTTCATCATAGAGAACTGCATAATCTTGTTCTTTCCTGTCTCAATAGATTTCTACCATCTAATTCTGCAATGCTTGGTAGTTGATTTCAGTATATCCTTTGCCTAATTCTGTATCATCTGCTGGAATTCTATCTGAAAGCTTTCATTTATAGGTACACATTATTGTCCATAAATTAGTTTTTAACAATTAAACAACAGGAAGCTTTAATCTTCTCTTGAGTTTGATTCCTTTTACCAGTACAGCTTAATAAAATCTTCTAGGTCTTTTAACCTTTTCATTTGGAGATGTAAATTTTAAAAATTCAACCAGGCTTGGAAGACTAGGTTTCCTGGATAGCATCAATGATTTCAGCTTGCGACATTAAACATTTTATGCCCTTTGTTCTGGTTAAAAGTTTACCACAATTGAGATTACACTTAATCTAATCATCAAAGCAACTCTGAAGCTATTGCCAAACACTTCCTTAACCAGTTCTCAAATGGGCATTGAAAGCTTGCTTGGCAGATAGAGGTGAGACAGTTGGGTTTTACTTTTAACTATTTAGAGAAGTGAGACGACTCCTGTAATTAGCTGTGATCCCTGGATCAGGTTTCCCGCCTTCGGCAAACAGTGCATATTCCTGATGGAGAGTTTCTCTATAGCCAAACTTTGAACTTGTGTGTCCTAATTTAAGTGATGTTTAGTGTTTAAGCCTCGAGCTTCACCGGCGCAACACTAGCATTTTCTCATAGAACTCACCAATATCACGCACACAAAAAATTTCTTTTTTCACTTGCATTTTCTGTAACTTTCTGCTCAATAAAATCTTTGATTCAATGGAATTTGCACTTATACAACTGGATGCTTATTTCAAAAGTTACGAGAAAATCCGAGCAGCATGGAGGGAGGAGCCTGCTCAGAATGCTGAACAAGCAGCAATACTTATTGTCAGAGCATTACACAAACATCACAAGGTCAATGTTGAGGTATATCTTTATCTCTAAGGCTTAGCAGCCTTCATCAATGTAAATTTTTTCCTCTTTAACCTTTTTATGATTTTTCTTAACAAAGTACAAATGAACCAGAGATTCCCTTATTTTGCAGGGGCTCCTGGCATTTTATGGGCTTCCATACCCTGCTGCATCTGTACAAATTCCAGAAGAAGCTCTACAAAAATGGCCAGGAGGAGTGAAATATGAACTGCACACACTTCCAGTAAGACATAAATTGAGTATGTCTTCCTGTTTCTCTTCCCTTGTGTTTCATATACTAACATGTTGGCCAGTGCCACACCAGGTAGATGCCAGAGCTGTTTCAGATGGTGATACAATCACAGTATATGTGGATACAATAGACCCCAGAGAATCTTCAGAGGTTCCAAACTCAGTACAGGAAGCAGCAATGGAAAGGCGTGAAGCTCGAACAAGGCGGGATTATGTGAGAGCTGATGCATTACAGAAACAAATTACAGATGCAGGATATAGGTTTGGTTCCAATGTCTTACAAACCTGCAAAGTTTCCTGTTTGATTTCTTCATGAATGCCTCTTCCTTTTGTTATACCATATCAATTATCTTCCCTCTTGCATGGACAATTGAAGCTCGTCTATTCTCTTCTAGATACTAGATATCCGTAGTACTTCTATTTTACAAGAACGATAGTTTTGATACCATTGTAAAAAGTTCAATTTTCTCATCTTCTAAATTTACCAATTAATATACATCAATCGAGCAATGCAGATAACATTTTGATTATCTATAGAAATGAAAGTTTAAACTTACTGGCCTTTAAAATGCCATTGATCAGAATCTCATGAATCCTTCTTTGTTTAGTTTTAAGGTTAAAGATATTGCAGCAATAACAGCAACTTTCTTTTCCAACAGGGTATTTGATGGATCCAGAAACTGTGATGATATTCTAGCTCGCAAATATCGAATTCGACTAAGGTTGATGTTCATGGGGTTTTTTAATTTTGTATTTTTTTGATGCATCTGATTCATGAGAGCAAGATGATGGCATTTTTCTTCTCTCCTTGGCATATGAGTTATAATGGCAATTCTAAATGTAAGTCCTCCATAATTGCAGGGGAGTGGATGCACCAGAGAGGGAAATGCCTTATTGCGAGGAGGCAAAGGAAGCTTTGGTCAATCTAATTCAAAGGAAAAAATTGCACATACTAGTCTATAACCAGGATCGCTATGATCGCACTGTAGGAGATGTTTACTGCGGGGATATTTTTGTTCAGGTGAAGAATAGCGCAGTTTTCAGCAACTCCAAATATTTTGGATAATTTATAATAGTTTATTGCCAACCAATTGCTTTTCTGTTTCAAAATGTGTTTGGCTGGAAATACCTAAAAGTTTTTGGAAATCAATGTTTTGGGTCAGATTTTGTGACCCATCATTAAGGGGAAAATCCAATTTCTTCCTTATGAATCACAAAGTGTGGCCTGAAATTTATCAGGATGCTGATATATAAAATGTCATCGTGGATTTTCTACAACTTTCAAATAATTCTAATTAAAAACAAATCATAACAATTTTATAAACTAGTTTTAATAATTTGTTCTATTTTTGCCTCTATTTATAGGAAGTACTTCTGAAAAGAGGATTTGCATGGCACTATGCACAATATGATCAGCGTCCAGAGTTTGCCAAGGCAAGGAAAACTGTTCTCACATAATTTGTCTGCCTTGAAGAATTGGTTTTTTTTTTTAATTTGCCAACTTTGGGCATTAATATAATTTTTTATTTGATTTTACAGTGGCAAAAAGAGGCCCAAGCTGCCCGTGTTGGACTATGGGCTTTATCCAATCCACAAAAACCTTGGGAGTGGAGGAAAGACAAACGGAATGCACAAACAGTCAGTAGCTTTTGCAAGTAGAACAAATGTTTGGATTAAAGTATTTTGTTATAATTAGTGCCTCTCACATTTGGGATCTTTTAGTATATATTTTGGATTTGATCGTATGTTTTTATTTGTATGGTGATTCAGGATTATTCGTAGCATTATGATTATTTTGTATTGACATTGTTAGATGCACATTTGATACAGTTATATTATGATGGATTATGTGGTTTTATGTTTGATTATGCACATGGATATTTGGTTGAGTAATTATGATTATGCACATGTAGATTTAGATCAGTAATTGATGATTATGTTGTTTATTCCGTTCTAGAATTGTATGTGCTCGGTTATTATATATATGCACAAGTACACTTGACGTTTGTTGAGTGGATATAGGTATAGAGAATTTTTCCACCTGGCTACACAGGTCTGAGTTATTCTCCAATGTTGGTTATATGGGAAATGTTACATTAGCCAATTTGTTAGCCTTAACCATCATACTCGATTTGAGTGTGATTTCCTATTATCTTACCATGTTGGTTAGATTCAATATGATTATGGATATCATAACCCTATTGTGGAAGCCCAGTGAATGTGTGTTGAATTATTTAAATTCTATTTTTTTGCAAAAGTAGTTCAATTTTATGCTTAAATGGATTTAATGGTTAATTAAATGTTAAAAGATGTTTTGAAATGAATTGGATGGATTAATTGAATTTGTCCAGATATTTGAGGGAGTTTGAATTAAGAAATGAGGAAAAATGAATTTTATTAACATTATATTGGGTTTTTGAAAATGGATAAAAAGGGAGAAAGGGATTTTATTTCTTTTATGTCATTTTGTGAGAGAAAAAAAGAGAATAAAAAACCTTGTTTGAGCAACTTAGGAATTTGTTGATTGGGAGTGCAATTCTCATTGGAATTCGATGAGGTCGGATTTGTTGGAATGGGAATAGGGAAGGGATCATGCGTGTCAATTTTTGTGAGCTCTCATTTGGTGTTTTTGGAGTGTTCTTCATTTCAAATTTGGAGAGAGAATGAGGTATTTTGATTGTTTTCAATTAATTTAAGCATTTTCCTTCAAATGTAATGGTAGGAAATGGGTTGAGGGAGTGTAGGATCCTCTCATCTCTTTATTTTACAAATTGAATTGAAGAAGTTAGTGTTTTTTCTGTAACATCCCTCTTCTTAATACTCAAGTAACCTCAAGAATTTACTAGAAGGTAAATAAACTTAGTAAAAAAAAATTTAAAAAAATTATTTAAAACATTTGCATAAGTACAAGAATAAAGTATAATTTTTCCAGATAAATTCAAACTTGAATTCACATGTAATTATAACTAGAATCAAGATAATTCCTTACAATATTCATTTATATCACATAAGATACACTTAGCATAAAGAATAGTTTTACCTCATAAGTAGACTGTCATAAACCATAACATAGAGTTCACTGCATCCAAAATGTTGATGTCGATCTTCATGAGAGTCGGTGAGTCTTCTACTACAGAGGGAGAGCATCATCCAAGTGTTTTTCCTCCAACCAAGGACTCAAGTGGTCCCCTGCACACTTCCTCTCTAGAAGTGCCTCGACCCTTCACGAAGGGTATAGATATAAGGAACTGTCAAGTTTCTCCATCTGAGTCCTAGTGATGTGTCCTACAAAACTCAATCGACCATACAACTCTAGATCCCTTCTAGCTAAGTATGATCATTCTAATTGGTCATGCCCTCTAGACACACACCTCTAACTTGTCTTAGAAGCTGTCTCATCCTATAGTTTTTCCTACTTTGTTAGGTACTCTAGACACAACTAGACTGTACTAAAAATCCATTCAAGCCAATCCAGCTTAGAACTAATCCTTAATCTAGGATATACATATAATATAAAGATTTAGGTATTTCAAACCTTTTAAAAGTCCGTTATTGCATTCTTGCAATATCTATGGTTTATGACTTCTTGTCATTTACTCTCAAGATTCAATACCCAACATCTTTGAAGCGTTAAATTAAGTTTTGACATTATCATAGAATCTTTTAAGATGTTATAAATACTTCCTATCTTGTTCTATGGTTTTCTCAACCTTTCATTGTCAATCAATATATATAAGTACAATATCATATTCAACATAAGAGTTATAGATTTCCTATATCCTCCTTGTTTCAATACTAGGGTTTAGTTTCTCTAACCCAATACAAGGAAATATCAAACATCCTTGTTTTTCCAAAAGCGGCAAATCATAAGAGAAAAATGCTTCTAGTCTTTCCTAGACCACTTGGAATTTCTCAAATTCACATTTCATGTAACATGAATAAGTATAATATTCGAGGAATATACCCATTGATATATATCTTAATGAGCACCATTATTTCTCATAACTAGTACTTTGACTAAGTTCAATCCTTCAACCTTACTAGGTTAGCTTCGTAAAAGATAAAAAATACTTTCAACTTCCTAGTCTACTCCAGGTTACTAATAAGGGTAGGTTATAAACTCATAAGACTATCATCCTTTATATGTGAATATCATATAAACCTATAACAACAATCATAAGTACAATAGTCATGCGGGTTGAGTTTCGGTCTCCCAACATCCCCTTCTCGAAGTTGGTTACAACATTGATGCCGAGTATTGGAATAACGAAATTCCTTTGTGCACATAGCACTAAGATAAGTTCTATCATTCTTATATAATAAGGTCCATACTTCCCATCTCATAGTATATCTATACCCTTGAGCTAGTTAAAAGTCTCAATCTTGAAACAAAGGAGAAGTTGAAAATGTCTCCAAGCATACCCATCCTTGTGAGGGTTTAACACAAGAAGAAAGATGCTTATCATAAGGGAAATTGGTTTTCTTTTCTTTGAAAACACCTAATACTATAGGTCTGGCTTAGGATCATTCACGCAATAACCCTAGCTCCCCAATGAGAATCCATGTCTTCCCATAATATAGACATTTCCTCAATGTGCTCATAATATAATTAGAGCAATAACTTAATCTCAACTAGATTGTCTAGATGAATCCAATGGATAAGATATCCTAGTATCTTAGATAGTCTTTATGGATCCTTAGAAGTAAAGCATGTAACTTCCAAAGTATCCTAACACATGATCCACTCTTATAGGAGTAGACTACACTTGTAGCATATATTCCGACACTTAATTCTTATTAGAAGCTTAACAATATTTTGGGAAAGAGAGCTTTAATTCCCAGTTTACTACATGTTTAGATCAATAGATTAAGGTAAGAACCTTTAGTAAGAATTAGGTCCATTGTATTTTATTTAACTTTGTCTCGGTTCCTGCCTATTTTCCTATATAGTAGGGTATCTATCCAATCGCTGTTAGATTCTATTCAGGAGGATTTACGAGGCCTAAAATTTCTATGATATTACTACTTGGTTCAGTGCTCTCACATACATACATGCACAACAAGAGACAACAAAGATTAATTTGGTCTCTTTCACACTGTCCCGAGGACTCAACACTAAATCATTTTATGTTATAAAAACATAGTTCTAAGTTTTCCAAAGAGTCAAGTTATTCTCCAACTGCTTCTTCTCTCCCACCCCTATTCGAAAAGATGATTATAATAGCCTTTTGAAAGGCTTCTTGCTCCACGGCCCATGGATTTCTCCTACATGACAGTGAAGTTTACGGACTTATCATGGCCTACCATCTAGGATATTATACATACAACCTATCTGGTTTTGGGCAGTTCGTGAACATTTGTATCAACATATATAACTACTTGCTATCCTTACAATAATCATAGTATGATTGATATGCCAAAGAGGCATCTATTCTTCTCTTTATATGTGTTACAAAGAACATTTCAAATATTCCAACGAAGTATTTTGTAAACAAAATCAACAAGGAAAAATAGAAATCACTTAACTTATAATATCAGCGAGCTCACACCTAACTTCTAGATATGTTCTCAATTTGAGTTGCTTCTCATATCTTCTTCTCTTCCTCATAACTTGTGCAATATCATATTATTGAAGGATTCCTCTTCCATCGTGCTCACCCGAGCCTCCTATGTCATGAACTTCCTTTCTTGTTTGCTTGGCAACCACCCTTCTATGATGACTAGATTCTTTCCCCCTCCCATCTTCCAAGATGGATTTGCAAGAATTAGTTATCATAACTGATATGGAGGTCGATAGAGAAAACAAAATTTCTCCTTAACATCACGCAGGTTTAGCCACCGTTTAGATCATCGTCCCCAAAACGGTTACCCCAATCCCCTTTCTTGCCAAAGAATGTCTCGGTGATGATAAGTTCAAGATTTAGTTAAGAATGGTCGTTATTGCACTGATTTAACTCCACCTATGATTGAGATGGATGTTCCCATTGCTATGTGCCATTCCCATTACGCAAAATAAGTGCAGCCTTAGATACTATCCATGGCTCAAGCAATAGTTCAAAATTTGTTAAAGAGCAGTTGAAAAGCAATCATTTATCACTTAACAAATCTTGGAGATATCCATGACTCCAATCATGGTGGCACTTGACTTGCACATTGCTTAAGCATGTTCCACCCTCAAGCATTATGACATGGCCTTGTAATAGCTTTTCAAAATCATTTCCATTGAATTGAAACTTCTATGACCTTCAATGGCTAAAAGGGATTTATGTTGGAATTTAGACATTAACAAATGTATATATATATATATACTTACTGCCATAACATTCAATTAAGCTCCTCATTAAAGGGTCAAGCAATTCAAATATGATTTGTCCCTATTTTACTAAGAGTTGATCTATCGTAATAACTTGTGCATGTGCATATGTATCCATACATACTTGAATGTAAATGTTTGTACATTGACAATATCTATGTCTTTGTACGCATATATGCATCCATGCATCCATCTATATGAGTACATAAGCTTTCCTTATCCCATGTATATACCGACATTCATATATTCATTTGTTTTATATAATAAAAAGAGAGTTGATAACCCTTAAGAGAATCATATGAACACAAAGGTCGACTAATCGAGTACTATCGACAAGCTTCTAAACATGTTAAACAACATGAACTAGACTTAAACGACATCAACAACTTGTCGAGTCAAGAAATAAACTTAGACCAAGAGGATTGAGTATCACTTACCCAACTCAACTAGGTTCACCATTTTGCATCAACATTAGACCTAAGCTGGCAACAACCTGTTCTTTTCCTTGTATCTATACCCTTCTCTCCAATTATGCTCTCCCTCCCTTTCTTGGAGGCCGGAAACCTGATTCCTGAATGCAACTTTCCATCACCAACTAAAGATTAGTGTATTAATAATCATTTCATAATCCTCATGAATTCATCACATCTTGACAACTTTTAAACACATGACAATTTTAGTCAAATAAACGTAACTCAAGAAAATATTGATTTTTCTAGACATTTTTCCTAAACATCTAATCATTGAATCATGCGTAATAATCTACTAATTACTTCAAAAGTAAAAAGTAAAACAAAGTTAAAGTTAGGGGTGTAACATGTCTCCCCCCATAAGAGTCATTGTCCTCGATGACCTAGGGCCTCTAAAACCTTAATAAGATAAATTTTTCGTTTATCCTACAAAAGTATAAGCAATTGAGTAAAACTTTGATATAAAATCATGGTAAACTTTCAATGTCTTATTACCCTCTGGATACTGGCCCCATTGGACCTTGCATTTAAGAAGCTCGATCATGACCACTCCTTGGTCCTGTTCCTGTAACACATTCTAAGAATACAATTATCATCTATTATATAGTTTGCAAATATAATCATTAAAAGCATTATACCTCCTGGTAATAGCTAAGAATAGAATGATTTTGTAATCAATCGAATTGATAACTTCAAGAATTTTGAAGATTCCTTTATTTATAGGAGCTAGTTTAGAAAACATTCCTTACTTTATGAAACTTTTCTTCTCTAGCTGAGAATTGTGTTAGTGTACGGTTGGCATTAATTTACCTTTTCTATTATTAGCTTCCACCAATATTTTTTGATCGGTTTGCTTTGTTTATCCATTTCTGACAACATTTCTAGACTAATGCTAATCCTATCTTCTAGCTTACCCAACTTATATGAGTTCAACAACTTTTCTGTCCAATGTTTCAAATGGAGTCATCTTGATAGCAGAATTAAAGAAGTTGTTGCCACAAATTCCATAAAAGATGGATACTCTTTCTATGTGTAGCAAACAACTACTTTTAACACAAGTTCACCAAGAGAATTATACTAAAGATTAACAACATTAAGCACTTAAGGTGTCACTATTCCTCAAGTAAGATACAAGGGGTAACATCAATCTTCACTTTTCTAGTTGAAAAGGTTGTTCATCAAGTACCAATTTCATTTATTTCATGCATCATTATGATAAGTTGATAAGTAAATACAAGAGAAAGGATTAGAATTCCATTTCAATTTCATCTGTCCTCCAAGAATCGGCATGCAACTGAAAAGATGGAAAGCATCACCTGGCTATTTTTCCTTCCAACCACAGACTTAAGTGGTTCCTCCACGCACTTCCTAACAAGAAGCAATCCTAATTTTTGATGAAAGGTCATGTTGGAAACCATCACAGTTGCCATTTGAGCTCTAGTGTGTACCCCTACTTAACCAACTTTGTCGTACTACTAAGGATACCCTCCTACTAAGTACAACAACTCTGGTTAGCTAAGTGTCTAGAGTATTGTTAACTAACGAGTGCATGTAGTGGAAACGACACTCACTATGGCCATAGTTTTATATACATACGCTTTGCAATCCATGTAGTAATGGTTCACCACCCTACTCGACTTGGAGAGACTATTCACTTGGGCTTACTGGACTACTTGTCCACCCACATACCATGACACAAGGTTTGAAAAGTGATATCCGCATAAGACCTCCTTCAGATAGTCTACATATTAATTATATAACCCTGAAAGGGTTTGGAACCAATACCTTTCCACACAAGGTTTCTTTCATTTGTAAAGCTAAGGACATACCAAGTGCATTTTTCAATTGACTCCCTTACACAATCCATTAGAGGCCCATCCAAGACATAATAGAGATGAACATTACATCAAACATAGTGAACAACCAAAAAAGGTTCTGGTATAGACACCACAAAAACACAACTCGATATCAAAATATAAACAGTTTTAATTTTAACAATAAATCAAAGAATGAGCTATTTTCCAACAATAAATAAAATTTTGACCAACCGGCCATAAGATAAACAATCTTCAAAATTTAGTGGCTAGACCATTACAAATTAAAAAGGAATTTTACCAAAAATCTAAGTGTCACAATCTAGAAGAACATTGTTAATGCATTACGTGACTTGACTAAGTTAGTACAAGGGAGTAGATTGCTGCACTATATTTGGATTTTCTAAAAGCTTACAGTGGATTAGAGATTTTGTTACAAGCACATCAACAAATAAGTCCCTTAAGACTTTCATTATGCTCAAAATTTTGTGAATAAAGGGTTATATCAGATTCACTCTTATTTCCTAGAGCATCTGTCATTCACCTGTCAGATGATATCATAAGATCATATTATACAAAGATTACAATTGGAACACAAACTTCTTTTCTTCGTTTCACATTAAAAACTCTATTCCTTATTTCACTGAATAGGTTACTTGTTAAAACTTAAACAATTTGACTAAATATCTCGGTGTTAATTACATTCACCACTGCGATTGTATTTTCTAGCTCTACCAAAAGGAAAGTACCTAGTTCTCAACTTGTTTTTTCAATGCCAGTATAGCACTACTCATCCTTATTTATCCATTTATTCCACTTGGCTCATTCCAAGCCATCTAAAACTTAGACTAAAACCCATCTTATCTAGGTTTCATTGATATAGTTTCAATGATTTCCAACAATCAGATGCTCCAACACTTGGTTGATTACTTCCAAGTCTTTCCATCCTCAAATTCTTGAAAAAGAAGAGTAGTATTAAATACATACAGACACTGCTCTACTTGAGCTCTTAGTCTAATTAGTAACTGACCAAGGTTTACCTTTCTAGTCAGAGTCTCAAAATCTTTTCAATATGCAACCTTAACATAATGGTTTTTCTCTTGGAGTTTTAACTCCTCAGTTAGTCTTCTCTAAGCCATTGACTTGGGTAAATGTTGGGGAGATAGTCTTCTAGACAATTTCCTTGGTTTTTCCTTATGCCATTCTGGCATCAATTGTTTTAGCCTTAGCTAATCTGCTAATGTTTAACAAGTTTTCTCATAATGAGCGCCTAGGTCCATGTGTTGAACCCGGTTGGATCCAATACCATAAGTAACATCCCTCTTCTTAATACTCAATCAACCTCAAGAATTTACTAGAAGGTAAATAAACTTAATAAACATGAGATTTTTTTTTAAACTTATTTAAAACATTTGCATAAGTACAAGAATAAAGTATAACTTTTCCAGATAAATTCAAACTTGAATTCACATGTAATTATAACTAGAATCAAGATAATTCCTTACAATATTCATTTATATCACATAAGATACACTTAGCATAAAGAATAGTTTTACCTCGTAGGTGGATTGTCATAAACCATAACATGGAGTTCATTGCATTAGAACGTTGATGTCGATCTTCACGAGACTTAGTGAGTCTTCTACTACAGAGGGAGAGCATCATCTGAGTGTTTTTCCTCCAACCACAGACTCAAGTGGTCCCCCGCACACTTCCTCTCTAGAAGCACCCCGACCCTTCACAAAGGGTATAGATATAAGGAACTGTCAAGTTTCTCCATTTTGAGGTCCTAGTGGTAGTGTGTCCTAAAAGAATCTAATCAACCATACAACTCTAGATCCTCTAGCTAAGTATGATCATTCGATTGATCATGCCCTCTAAGGCACACCTCGATAAAAATGCTTAGAAGCTGTATAAATACTATAGTTTTTCTTACTTTTTGGTGCAGAACACAACTGAAGAAAGAAAATCCCATTCAAACCAATCCGACTTAGAACTAATCCTTAATCTAGGATATACATGTAATGTAAAGATTTAGGTATTTCAAACCTTTTAAAAGTCCCTTATTGCATTCTTGCAATATCTAGGGTTTATGAATTCTTGTCATTTTACTCCCAAGATTCAATACCCAACATCTTTGATGCATTAAATCAAGTTCATACATTATCGTAGAATCTTTTAAGATGTTATAAAGACTTCATGTCTTGTTCTATAGTTTCCTTGACCTTTCACTATTAATCAATATATGTGTACAATGTCATACTGACATAAGAGTTATAGATTTCCTATATCCTCCTTGTTTCAATAGTAGGGTAAATTAGCTTCTCTAACCCAATACATGGGAATAACAAACATCCTTGTATTGCAAAGGTAATCCATGGAGCAGAAATGGCTGCAATCTTTCCCTAGACCACTTGGAATTTCTCAAATTCACATTTCATGTAACATGAATAAGGAATAATATTCAAAGGGAATATACACATTGATATATATCTTTATGAGGCAAATTCCTTTCTCATAACTAATTGCTTTTATTCAGTTCAATCCTTCAACCTTAATAGGTTCGATTTGTAAGAGATAATAAATATCTCCCAACTTCCTTGTCAACTCAAGGTTACTCACATTCGAATAAGGATAAGTTATAAACTCATATGACTATCATTCTTTATATGAGAATTTCAAATATACCTATAATGGAAATCATAAGTAAAATAATCATGCGGTTGAGTTTCAATCTCCCAATATCCCCTTCTCGTAGTTGGTTACAACATTGATGTCGAGTATTGGAATAATCAAATTCCCTTGTGCACATAGCACTAAGATAAGTTCTATAGTTCTTATATAATTAAGTCCATACTTTCCATCTCATAGTATGTCTATACCCTTGATCTAGTTAAAAGTCCCATTCTTGGAACAAAGGAGAAGTTGAATATGTCTCCAAGCTTACCCATCCTCGTGAGGGTTTAACACAAGAAGAAAGATGCTTATCAAAAGGTCAATTGGTTTTCTTCTCTATGAACACACTTAATACCATAGGTTTGGCTTAGGATCATTCACATAATAACCCTAGCTCCCAATGAGAATCCATTTCTTCCCATAATATAGACATTTCCTCACTGCTCTCATAATATAATTAGAGCAATAACTTAATCTCAACTAGATTGTCTAGATGAAGCCAATGGATAAGATATACTAGTATCTTAGATAGTCCTTAAGGATCCTTAGAGGTAAAGCATGTAACTTCCAAAGCATCCTATCACATGATCCACCCTTATAGGAGTAGACTACACTTGTAGCATATAATCCAGCACTTAATTCTTATTAGAAGCTTACCAATATTTTGGGAAAGAGAACTTCAATTCTCAGTTTACTACATGTTTAGATCGAAAGATTAAGGTAAGAACCTTTAGTAAGAATTAGGTATATTGTATTTTATTTAACGAGTCTCGGTTCTAGCCTATTTTCCTGCACAGTAGGGTATCCATCCAATCGTTGTTGGATTCTATTTGGAAGTATTTACGAAGCGTAAAATTTGTGTGAGATTACTACTTGGTTCAGTGCTCTCACATACTTACGTGCACAGCAAGAGACAACAAAGTGAAATTTGGCCTCTTTCTCAATGTCTCAAGGACTCAACACTAAATCATTTTATGTTATAAAAACACAGTTCTAAGTTTTTCCCAAGAGTCAAGTTATTCTCCAACTGTTTCGACTCTCCCACTACTATTCAAAAGATGATTATAATAGCCTTTTAAAAGGCTTCCCGCTCCATGGCCTGTGGATTTCTCCTGCATGATAGTGAAGTTTACGGACTTAACATGGCCTACCATCTAGGATATTATATGTACAACCTGTCTGGTTTTGGGGTGGTTCGTGAACATTGTATCAACAGATATAACTACTTGCTACCCTTACAATAATCATAGTATGAGTGACATGCCAAAGAGGCATCTATTCTTCTCTTTATATGTGTTACAAAGAACATTCCGAAGATTCCAACGAAGTATTTTGTAAACAAAATCGACAAGGAAAATAGAAATCACTTAACTTATAATATCGGCGAGCTCACGCCTGACTTCTAGATATGTTCTCAATTTGAGTTGCTCCTCATATCTTCTTCTCTTCCTCATAACTTGTGCAGTATCGTTTAATTGAAGGATTCCTCTTCCATCGTGCTCACCCGAGCCTCCTATGTCATGAACTTCCTTTCCTGCTTGCTTGGCGACCACCCTTCTACGATGACTAGATTCCTCCCCCCTCCCATCTTTCAAGATGGATTCGCAAGAATCAGTTATCTGAACTGATATGGAGGTCCCCCTAAAAAGAAACCAAAATTTCTTATTAACATCACGCGGGTTTAGCCACCGTTTAGACCATCATCCCCCAAAACGGTTACCTCTAATCCCCTTTCTTGCCAAAGAATGGCTTCCTAATGATAAGTTCAAGATTTAGTTAAGAATGGTCATGGTCGCACTGATTTAACTCCACCTAGGATTGAGATGGACGTTGCCATTGCTACGTGCCATTTCCATTACGCAAAATAAACGCAGCCTTAGATACTATCCGTGGCTCAAGAAGCAGTTCAAAATTCGTTAAAGAATAGTTTAAAAGCAATCATTTATCGCTTAACAAATCATGGAGATATCCACGACTCCAATCATGGTAGCACTTGACTTGCACGTTGCTTAAGCATGTTCCACCCTCAAGCATTATGACGTGGCCTTGTAATAGCTTTTCAAAAGAATTTCCATTTCATTGAAACTTCTATCACCTTCAACGGCCAAAAGGAATTTATGTTGGCATTTAGACATTAGCAAATGTATATATATATATATATACACTACCATAACATTCAATTAAGCTCCTCATTAAAGGGTTGAGCAATTCAAATATGATTTGTCCCTCTTTTACTAAGAGTTGATCTGTCATAACAACTTATGCATGTGTGTATGTATCCATACATACTTGAATGTAAATGTTTGTACGTTGACAATATCTATGTCTTTGTACACATATATGCATTGATGTACCCATCTATATGAGTACATAAGCTTTCCTTATCCCACGTATACCGACATTCATATATTCATTTGTTTTAAATAATAAAAAGAGAGTTAATAACCCTTAAGAGAATCATATCAACACAAAGGTCGACTAATCAAGTACTATCGACAAGCCTCTAAACATGTTAAACAACATGAACTAGACTTAAATGACATTGACAACTTGTCGAGTCGAGAAGTAAACTTAGACCAAGAGGGTTGAGTATCACTTACCCGACTCAACCAGGTTCACTATTTTGCATCATCATTAGACCTAAGATGGCAACAACCTATTTTTTTTTTTCTTGTATCTATACCCTTCTCTCCAATGATGCTCTCCCTCCCTTTCTTGGAGGGCAGAGACCTGATTCTTGAATGCAACTTGCCATCACCAACTAAAGATTAGTGTATTAATAATCATTTCATAATCCTCATGAAGTCATCACATTTTGACAACTTTTAAACACACGACAATTATAGTCAAATAAACGTAACTCAAGAAAACATTGATTTTTCCAGACATTTTTCCTCAAACATCTAATCATCTACTAATTACTTCAAAAGTAAAAAGTAAAACAAAGTTATAGTTAGGGGTGTAACAAATATGCTTAGATTATTCCTGATTTGGAAATTTGAAATTGAAAATAACAAGCCAGTATTTCTGAGATTGAGGACACAGAGCAACAATTCTAGACTATTGCTAATTTGACAGTGCAAGATCCAAAATGAATGGCCAAGATTTCTGATATTGATGAAAGAGAGCAACATTTTTAGATTATTGGTAATTTGAGAATGTAAATTGAAAATGATTATCCAAGATATCTGATGTTGAGAAAACAAAGCAATACTTTTTGAGTATTTCTAATTTCATATTTAAATTGAAACTAATTATGCAAGATTTTTAATCTTGATGAAAAAGAACAATATTTTTAGGTTATTGCTAACTTGAGAGTTTAAAGTTGAAACTGATTATTGAAGATTTCTGATCTTGAGGAAACAGGAGAATATTTTTTGATTATTGCTAGTTTGGGAGTTCAAAATAGAAAATGATTAGCCATGATCTTGGGAAATAAAACAATATTCTTAGATTAATCCTGATTTGCATATATAAAATGGAAAATAATGGGCCAGGATTTTTAAACTTAAAAAGAATGCAACTTTTCTCAAAATCATCGCTACCCTGGACACCCATGGTTGAGGCTCCTCTTATTGCGCTCTCTCAACCTTCCCCCCTCTTGATAACATTTCTATATCGTTTGTTTATCTCTAGTGTTAGTTTCCTCTAATGGTCAATATGTTTGTAGTTGGCGATGAAGAGAAGCATTCCAAAAACTGGATTATAATGGTGCTTGGCTTGGGTATGAACTTTTGATACTAAGTAGTTATTGCACAACTTATCTTTTGAGACCCTCCCCAACTCCATGTTCATTAGTGTTGACTTTCATTTGAAGAGAAAAAATCTTTTGTATCTATTTGAGTTTACACCATGACACCGTACCTTATTGGCCTTTGGTGATGTGCTCTAATGAAAAGTCAAAAGCTTAGTCCCAGAAACTATAAAGACTTAAAGTTGTTTTACATAATATAGAACCATATCAGGATTAGTTTTTTCATTGGGTTTCAGTTCCAACTTAATTTACTGTTTTACGATGAAATAGGGGTACGTTGGAAATAAAGCTGCTGTGTTTCCTCTGCAACTTCTTGGTTTTGATGTGGACCCTATCAATTCAGTCCAGTTCTCCAATCACACAGGCAAGCTACATAAGACTTCCTTTTTAACCCAGGCAAGCTACATAGGATTTTCACATGCTTTTAGGAAATTTGAAGTTTTAACAGAGGATTAGGCTTACAGACTAAAGGAGCAGAAGGGGCTTGTAGGGTGCAGGATATCCAACAGTTCGAGGGCAGGTACTGGATGGGGAGCAGCTCTGGACATTGATAGAAGGTCTTGAAGCAAATGACCTTCTGTTTTATACACATCTACTAACAGGTGTGGCTTCGAATTTGCATATCCCAAGCTTTATCCGAAGGTTGTTGAATTTTGAAACCAGTGAATCTTTTGCTTCGTGTGAAACATCTTATGGTTTTCTTTTGTATCATACATGAAAGGTTCTAGTTTTTAGTTTGAATATTATGGCAGGAAGTAGCAAGAGAACCATCTGGAAAAAAAGATATCTTGTTTCACACTTGTAATTTATATGGAGTATGTTGTGGTTCTTACAATTTGTTTTTATAGTTCTCATCCAAGCGTTCTATAATGTTTGGAATATAGAAGTTACAAATTTTTTTTCTTGGATTTTGCAGGTTATATTGGTTCTGTTTCGTTTTTGGATACAATCTTGCAGGTTGTTCAGAAGTTGCGTTCTGTTAATCCAGACCTGATATATGGTAAATCACATTAGTACTTCATTTACATATGAGTAATCAGAGTGTTGCAAACTGAAGATATTGTGTGAAGATATTGTGTTGCTTTTGAGTTTAATTAATGTGGATAATCATATCTTATTTTCCTATCCATTCATGCTTGTTTATAGTCTAGATTTCTTGTCACACTTGTCATGTTTACATATGGATCTGTGTTCACCAGTATGTGATCCAGTGATGGGTGATGAGGGCAAGCTTTACATTCCTCTAGAGCTCGTCTCTGTTTATCGTGAAAAGGTAAGCCTATGGAATGCAGTAAATTTGATATGGTTCAGAGTTGAATGCCAAGGCTGCAATTTTATAAAGCAAAAAGCCTAGCCAATTTTTGCATTTAGACACGTGGTATCAATGGCAAAATGCTCTTTGTATCTAATGACTTGATCTGTCCAACTGTTTGTTGTATATAAGGTTATATCATATATGCATCACAACCACTTATACAAACATTTATTCTTTTATTTATGGTATCAAAATTTATATTTGTTTTAGAATATTGAAGTATTGAAACCATGCAGTCGTTTAATTTCGCAAGTGTTGGGAGTTTTGTCATTATATATAATTCAAAATGAGATTGTGTTTTAGTGAAGCATTTCTATTCAAATACTCAAGTTATTATGTTCTCACCTTGTTGGGCCCCTAGATCACATGTTGTGGGTGTTGTTTGGATGCTTACAATTTGGTTATTTTCCCAATGAGACATTAATGTGTGGCATCACATGTGTTGTATTATAGTGGGACCAAACTAGGTACAAGTGGTACCTTGGGATCTATAATTTATAGATCTATATTCCATGACATTTTCAAAATGGGGACGGTGCGATGTGTTTTTGGAATTAATTTTTTGGGGACTGTAGGGGTGAACAATATAAATATTATATATATAAGGAAAATTTTACAATTTTAGCTGTGTATAGTGGGACCAAACTAGGTACAAGTGGTACCTTGGGATCTATAATTTATAGATCTATATTCCATGACATTTTCAAAATGGGGACGGTGCGATGTGTTTTTGGAATTAATTTTTTGGGGACTGTAGGGGTGAACAATATAAATATTATATATATAAGGAAAATTTTACAATTTTAGCTGTACATGACCTCAAGATTATTGTTTACTCTTTCACAAAAAACACCAATTTTGAGATTTAATGTTCATTATTCATTGATTCATGCATAGTTCATGGACTCGAACTCAGTAGGACAGAAAATTCTGACTTGGGAAAACTTGGCAACTTAAAAAAGTACTTAAATTTCTTTAAAAAGACAAATTCTTTTGCAAAATTCAGTTACAAAATGTATCAAATGAGTCTAGTAAACCATGGGGAAGTGTTTTCTATTAGATTTGAATACAAATAGAGTACAAAATCGGATCATCATGCAAATACAATAGCTAGTTTATAATTATTATGAATTTGTTATATTGTATTTGAAACTAATCATCATAAATTGCATATCTAGGCAAGTTAAAAAGACAAGTTTTTCAATTTTCCACTTACCCGTTCTAGTGAAAAACTGGGGGGTGGAGGGTCTAGTCCTCACACTTGGTTGCTGCTCCCCACTTGGTCTAGAAGATTGTGTTTGTGGCTACACTCTGGTACTAGATGGCAATGGGTCCTCTTCTACCACATCAATGTCATCTGATGACAATCCAATCTCTCCTGCTTTTGTTGCAGCCACACCTTCCATAGTCTGCCTCTTGAAATCAACAATGTCATCCTCTATAAACAAGTATGGCTGATCATCTTGAATGGTCCAATCATTATAGGGATCAATCTCATCCAAATCCATAAGCTGCTTTGATTTGTCCTCCACCTTTCTTGAGCTAAGCTGAAAGTTGTACTCGATAAAAACTAGGTCATTGAGGCATTGTTGAGTCAATTTATTATGCTTCTTTGAATGATGTCAAACAAATTCCAGTTGCCTTCACAACCAGAAGCACTACAAGGTTGAGACATGTAGAGGAGGAAATTTGCTACCCTTGAGTCTCTAGGACAAAGAAGAGTCTACAAGGAGTAAATGGTCCTCAACTACCTGAGGTACAGAAGCTCAAGTGACGGGATAAAATGATGAGAGTTCCAGAAACAAAAAGAGTAGGTCACAGAGGTTTTTTGGACAGATTGACAAGCTTTCGGCCAAGGACAACAGTGCTACGTGTTGGCATCTTGTACGGACCGAAAACTGAAACTATCATAGAAAACAACTTAAGTGACTACCAACAATCTGATTGCTAGGAAATTTCAAGAATGCAAGGAAGGTAATAGAGAATAATAGAACTAAAATAGAGTAAGGTAAACTAAGTGAAATGTAGATTAAATGGAATGTAGATGATGAAATGAAAGAAGAGAAAGAAAGCACTCACAACCAGCCAAGCAATGAAGCCTCCAACAAATAAATGTCTTCAATACTTGCACACATAAGACTGAGATAAAATGTTGGGGCTGTTTAGGGGCTTGCCTCAGTCAAACCCTCGTTTCGGTGTTTCCACCTCCATGGACAACCAGATAGATAGATAGATAGAAAGAGAAATAGACAAGATAGTAAAATGTAAAGACAAGGGATGTGCGAAATCCCAAGATGCTCAAAGACGTAAGACAAATAGTTACACCTGCAAGGCTTGAGGAAGCCATAGAGAAGGAGAGAGAAAGAAAGGTCCGTGAGAGCCAAGAGAGTTGTAAAGAGTGTTGTGAGAACTTTTGAAACTGCTATAGCAAGCTAGAGAGAAATAGAAGAGAGAATGTCCGAGAAAGAAAGTGCAAGAGAGATCAAGAGAGGAATGAAAATTCCAAGAGAGAGAGAGGAGTGAAAAGATTGATTTAAAAGTGAGAAGAGGAGGGAAAAGAAGGTTCACGAGCTGCTACAAGGCGCCTCGAGCCGTTTCCACTGACCAAGATAGGTGACAAGTTGCAAGATGCTCAGGAACGACTGTTTGAATGTTGAAATGTTGCAGGACGCTAGTGCGGCACATGGACGTCTGTGTGGTGTGCTATTGTGTAGACAAATCACACTAAAAAACGTTGGGAACGAGGAAAACACACGGTTTAACGTGATGTTGACATAAGAAGATGGCTGTTGAAAAAGGGTCTTGAGCATCTTGGGCGGGAAAAAGGCTAATGCAAGGGTTGATATGGGCCTACACAAATCCTAAGGGAGTGGACACGAAAGTGGATGCAAAAGTGTAGGTGAAATTGTCATGTGGTGTAATTTTATGACACTACAAGACAAAAGTTGGAGGGCTAACTTTTGGAGATTTGGGGTATTTCCACCCCAATCTTCTCATCAAGAACTTGCAAATAAGATTTTCAAGAGTTTGTAAACAAACAATATTTTATATTTTTATTGATAATTGTAATTTGTAACTTGCAAGATATGGTTTCACTTCTCCTTAGTTGGTGTTTGGGTGGATCTTCTATAGGTGCAAGTGATGGAAAGTTCAATAGTTCCATTCATGAAAAAGAGATAGCTTAACCCACCATACCCCCATTAAAAACCGCGAGTCAATGCATAAAAGCAAGTATTTGCTTTATTTCATTAGTGTTCTTTATATTACAAAGATATCTACATTTTTGTACCAGCCAATTGTGTATAGTGTAACCAAAGAACCAAAAAAGTCAAAAGGAGCAAACAACAAATTAATCCCTATTCAGTGTCCACCATACTCTAGACCACAGGCAATAGATTACGGTTGGTTTTGGAGATTCTCTAGTTTGGTCTCCACAAAACACTTAGGGACCTCCACCATGAGCTTTGCAATGAAATGAAAGTGTAGAACCGTTTTGAATTGCTTGAGGCATTGACAAAGCTTGCCTTGGTTCTCCAAGATTGTTTGAAGGTGCCTTATAACACAACTAAAATGCTCCTCTATTTGGAATATTAAAAGTTTAAATCTATTGAATCCTCATGTAACTGGAATGTACTAGTCATCAAAGAGAGCATAGATGCACATGAGAGGGAATGTGCCATGTTGAAAATATTGTGGGGGCTAATGGACTGACTTGGATCAATCAACACTTTCTTCATAGCCTCAAACACCTCATTTTCATCTATATCCACTTCCTTTGCCAATCCCCACAATCTAAGCATCCAAATTCCTAGGCAAGGGTTTTTAAGCTCCATGGCTATGTAATCTACAAAATGACCTACCACTATTTTTGCACTCCACCTTTCTAGATTGAGGACAAGGTCTGCTTCTTCGTCTACTTCCAGTCATTTCTTTCTTGTACCAATGTTGCCTTCCCATTGCTAGCACTAGGTTCAATCGCCATTGAAGAATGGAAAGTCCTTTATCTCCCACCTAGCTGCAAAATGAATATAACTCTAAGGCCATCTCTTAATCAGTCAATCACAGTATTTACACCACATAATTGCAAGCCAATCACTATAAGGAGTAATAATTGATGGATTCATTGTTCCATCTCATATGCCTCAAATGTAACTAATAATGACAGCTGAGACATCTACCTACTCCAAATCTGTCATTTTGTTTAATACAAACACATGTGAAATTATATTTTGGCCATTGAAAATACCATCGACTGGATCCTATTATTAGGAACTATTATATATTATATATTTATAAATTTATAAATTATTTATTTATTTTGTATATATATCTATAATACATATATAGATATTATTATATATATACGTATATATATAATAATATCTATACGTATATATATATTATATATATTTATAAATTATATTTTGGCCATTGAAAATACCATCGACTGGATCCTATTATCAGGAACTATTATATATTATATATTTATAAATTTATAAATTATTATATATTTATATTGTGAATTAAAATCTCTCTCTCTCTCTCTCCATATATTTAGATTTTAACAACCATACTCAGCTGTAGTAAACTTGGGGGAAGATCACCATATTAGCATTTGTGAACCCCAAATGCATACCCAATCCTGTATCCAAATTGGCAACTTAGCTTTGGTGCATTATGTAGAGATATGCATTTGTCTTTGTATAGATTCGATATTGATGGGATATACAAATTTTTGTTATTTACTTTGAGACGTAATTTTCTGGTGTATATATATATATATACCTAGACCTTGAACACATAGCCAGTCCTAAACCCATATTGGCAACTTAGCTTTGGTGCATTGTGTAGAGACACGCTGTACAAATTTGATATTGATTGGATACACAATTTTTTGCTATTTACTTGGGGATGTCATTGTCTGAATATGAATGGTAGACACCTTTCTTGCTTGTTTTAGATTTTCTTTATGTTTGATGTAGAGTTGTCATCCTACTTTTGTAGATAGATGTGCTACTTTGATCCAGTATTCTTGGGCTTTTTGAATGATATTTGGAGGCGTTGTCTGGGTGTTGGATGGTTTATGACTTGGATGCATTGGAGATGGTTAATTTAGATTCCTTGCACTTTATCTATAGTCAACTCTTCATAATCATATACTTTCTTTGATTCTATTGCCATAGGATTCTTCTTGAGATGCTTGTGATGTTGCATTTGATGCTGGTGTTAGTATTTGTTCAGATCATATGATTCTACAGTCTTCTTGTAATAAACCCTGCAGGGTGTTAGCTCAAATATATAGGAAATTTTTGTGATCACTCAAATTTGAGCTCTTTTTGATCACCAAGTTCTCGATACAGGCAAGGTGAAAGCATAAGGAGATTAGAACAAGGACAGAGGAATTATATGAAAGATGTTGGTGGCTAGCCAATCAACTTAAAATGAAGCAGAGTCATAGAATCACTCGAGCCAAAATCATTGATAGTGAGTGCAAATCTTGATCAAGCCAAACTGGTTGAATACAAGCAGGATTATGTCAATGCCAAAATGGCAGACGAACTCACTTGATTGCAATACATGCCATTCAAAGTGAAGAATATACTGAAAATAGAAATGGGATCTAGCGGATGAATTGATTAGGATCTATTACAATTAAAACAGTATTTGGTGGTACTACCATCCAAGGATCTTCAACTATAAAATGAAAAGGTAAACCGATTAGTATTACAATATTTGATTTGGAAAGCTCTTACTTTCGTCAACTATTACATTTAGGTATTTTGTTAAACAATTTATCCATCTCCATAAGTAAGCATTTTTGTCAAACAGCTAAGAACCAATGCAAGAAATTAATTAGCAGATTGTGAGAACCATATGAAAGTTGTTGCTGGTATTACTTGCAGGTCTGCATGACTGAGAAATAACAGAAAATATTCACCATATAGCATTACAAGATAGCTGCAATACATCTCTGAATATGATGACTTGATAAATTGAAGAAGTATGGTCCTCGATGTCTTATATAACCCTCATAATAGTGAACTTAGCCATGAGGTCTGTTGTAGCAGATTGTAAGAACAAAAAAACTTATGCAAACTTAGCCAATGCAAGGCTTTCACAATTGTTATGCCCCTTCCTTCACACAGAACCAAACATTATGAAAATCTTCAATGCTAAAATCCAGGGAACCAATATATATCACGCTACAACAAAAATACCATTCAAAGACTTATTATTCTGAAGATATATGGCACCCAGCATATAGAAAAATTAGGACCAATTCTTAGATGTTGTGGGACCCACAAAGGAAATTTACGGTAGCTAAAGGAATGTGATTCCTTGTAAAAAAACATACAAAACATTGTGGTAGGTTCTGACATTAGAATCTAGTGTGTCAGGGCAGTTCCCTTTGACTGCAACCCAACAAAATAAATTATAGTGCTCATTCAAACACTACAGCCACTAATCAGACGGTAGCTGTATTTATTATGATTCCCAAAAACATTGCGAACTGCTTATAAGAGCACAACAAACAGAGGAATATTAGAGATGCCTTTATATATATATAGACCTCATACTCCAGCAAAGTTAAAACAACAGACAATATGATCCATCAGAGAAATAAGAGCCTTCAAAACTTAATAATATCACTCTTCAAGAGTTGGACCAGAAAATAATAGACTTTCTCATGATTGGTATGACTTGCAAGCTGTGTAGAGCATTGCCGCAAATTACTGGAATAATAATATAATTCTATATACCCAAAACTGAAAGCATAATAGGAAATCACAAACTGAAACAACAACTGAAACCTGAAAATCAACAAACCCTCAGTCCAAAACTTTGAAAATTGAATAAACTCTGAAACCACACACACAAAAAAACAGAGCATTGAAAAGTTGAAAACAAAGTCTGATGAAGATCTCTGTCAATCTCTAGATGAGATTGCACTGAAAACTAGGAGGGTTTTTGTTGTCAGGAAAGGAAGAGAATGAATGTGTGTTCATTCTTGAAAATGTGATTGCTTCAAAAAGTATGTGTAACCCTTTTTCCAAAACACTCCTCTTATTTTTAACCTTTTTGGGGAAATAAAATAATATTTTATTTCTTTTGACTTAAAATTTCTCAAAGTTATAAAATAAATAAATATTAAATAAGTGACTTTTTCATCACCTTTTTGTACCATGAGCTTAGTGACACTTAAAATAATCATTTATAACACCTTTTTAAATAATTAAATATAATTTGTCTTTAAATTTTAATTTTGTGACAATTTTAATATTTAACTATTTAATTAATTTTACCCTTTTACCACCTTGTTAGCCTTTGGGAGAAAAAAATGGAAATTAGGCTAATGGTCGATTGCGACTTATGCTCGGGAAGGGGACATGACACTTCTTCAGATATACTCAGGTAGTGTGCAAGTATTCATGCTCTAGGGTTGGGAATGGATATAAATGATACCAGTTTGATATATGATTTCACTTTACTTTGTTTTCTGCTCTCGGTAGGTTAGATCTTGCTGATGTGCATTTCACAAGGTGCACATTTTGTTTCCAATTTTTGGAAGGTTGAGGATTGCTTATTAAGTTATTGGTATCTTGTTAAAGGAAAGGTCTATGAAAAGAAACTAGTTCAGAGCTTCAGCTCATGGAAAAAACCATTTATTCTCCAGAGCTTCAGCTCATGGTAAGAGGCTAGAGCTATGCAATCAGCTCACCTTTTTCTTCCTGTAGGCTAAAGGACCTTAAAGGACAGGTGTTCAGTGTGCCAGGGATTTGGAACTTATAGGACCTCTTTTTCTTTCTCCAGTAGATTCTGTTGCTTAAAGGTTTGCCTTGTTAACCCCTCTCTTAATGATGCTCTTGGATATGACACAGTTGTGGCCAGTTTTCTGTTAGGTGCTGTTGAGAATTAGAGTTTTTGATTCATCCCAACATCATAGCTGAAAATGATAACAGTGGAAGGTGAGTAGCTAGTGCCAAAATTGTGCTTTATACCCTTCATTAGTATCAGGATATTTGAATTTGCAATGGCTAGTGCTGCTTGGATAAGGCTAAGCATATGCAAAGTGCCCAAGAGCTGGGCTTGCAGAGACATCTAAGTCTAATTTACAAAAGTTAGGAGGATACACAGTGATCAGGGCCATGTGAACATGCAGGTATTTACAAGAATGAGACATTTGCACAGACAAGAGATCAATGATGAGAAGTGATTCTCATCAGGTTTGGCTATCCAAACCCTTTTGGAATGGTTGACATCCTTTGTGCTATGTCATTGGTGATTGGTGTCATGAATGTTTTATAAGTCTTTTTTTCAATTGAACGAAAGCAAACTTCACTTTTAAGACTAGGGGAACTGAAATTATATCTTTCTGCAGTTCATCTTTGAATTATGTATGCAAACTAGGGTATATTTGCTTTCTTTTCGTCCTTGACTGGAGCTTATTCTGATTTTAGCTGGTTATGATTTTTTAATTGGTTGATTTTGTTTTGGTTCAATGCCCTTTCATTTGTGTGTTTTTATTCTGTTTGTCCCTGTACATTGACCAGTGTGTTTTAGATTATGTATGTTTGCTATTTGTAAGCTTTTATGCATTTGGTATGTATCAGTCTACGAGGTATGCTCTTGCTCTGCTATTTTTTGCACATGAAATTAATTGATTATGTTGCATGGAGTGGATTGTGTCCTCCAAAAGTATTTAATTGATAGTGATTATGATTATTGGTGTACCTAGATTATCAGATATGTGATTAAATATAAAGATTAATGTGAGTTCAACAAAGCAAAACATAAGAAAATAAAGAGGTTTAGAAGAGGCAAACTGAAAGATTCAATGTATCTGTTTCATATGTCTTTCAACATCTATTCATATTGATACTTTTGGGTTGTGCTTTTGTATTTTTCAATGCTCATGCCACTAATACCTCCTATTCCTTTCATTGCTTGTAACTATTATTTAATCATTAGCTATTCGTTCTGTCTAAACATTATCTGCCTGTGTCAGCTCTATTTCTCTTCCTACTAAAAGTAGTCAGATGGAGTGAGTTGGTAAGTTGCAAGTAAACTGATTGAACTGAGTGGCACATGTAATTTCATGAGTATTGAAACTAGCTAATATGTCGTAAGCTGTGAGTTTCAAAAGTTTGTGTTATATTTTATTAGACTTCCAGTAAGACGGTGCAGGGGAGTTTACACTTGATGGGCTAATATATGCAGTAGCTATTACCACTGTATTTATCTTTCATTCTATAGATGTGCTTTATTTATTTCCATAGATTGCTTGTGTACCATGCTTAGGCATCAAACTAAGATAGATATTTCAGTGGTTTATTTATAATGGGCTTTATTTATAATATTTCACTTCTTTTATTTTTTATTCTAATCATTTGTCACTTTGTAGCTCTATCTATGGATATTGTATGCTCTATTTTAGGGCTTTCACTTTTATTTTCCATATGTAGAGAAGTACTTACTCTGTTTTACAGGTTTCCTTTTAGTGACAGCAGTCAGGTTTCTGTCATTTTTCTGCTTCAACAGTCTGATATGTGTGTCTCTATGTTCTAGGTAGTCCCAGTTGCTTCAATGATCACCCCAAACCAATTTGAAGCAGAGCACTTGACAGGTTTAAGGTAGTAATGTTCTGCTTTTTTAATATTGAATTAATTTAAAAGATTACCTATGGTTTATTTTTGTTTCTAAACTTTCTTCTGAAGGACAAAACAATTTAGAATTCGTATTATTCAATTTTAAGTTTATATAGAACTTATCTGATATGTTGCATAGTTGGTTGCTAAGTCACAAAGTTTGCCGAATTTCTTTGTACAAATTCAAATTTGGTTAACTTCACTGAAAATTAAAAAATTGTTCGGAATCATCCCAAAAGTTGTGCATGATGATTTTTAATGTCAGGGCTTTTTTTTGAAAGGAGTAAATGTTTTTAACCTGGAGCTATGAACTGGTGAGGTCACAAACGGGGGACCTCATCCCTATTGTAAACATTTAACAATAACACCTCAACGGGGTTTGAGCCTTGATGGCAAGAACAACATCACAATTTAACCATCACACTATGCCACTATTGGCAATGTTAGGGCTTTAACTTATAATAAAAAAACAAATAAATTTGCATCCGCTGTGGTTTCTGCTAATGTTTTTTTCACTCACTATATTAATATTTTTTTGCTTGCTTGCTTGTTTGTTAGGTTTTTTCTGCTTGTCTTTGTATGTTTTCTACCTATGTCAGCTTGTGTAAAAGAACAAGATTGCAGCCACTGTTTGTTTTCCACGATTTGGTCATTGATTGCACCCATTGTTTGCTATTTGCTGTTTACTGTGGCAGAGGTTGCTTCTATTTGATCATAAATTGCTGTTGTTTGATTGCAACTCTACAGCTGTTTGACACAGGCAGGGTTGCAAGGTTGCTGCTGGTTGATCATGAGTTTGCTGCTGTTTCATTGTGGGCTGAACTATTGCCAAATTGTGATAGCTTTCATTTCTTTGCCTGTTGAGGTTTTTTTCGAATTTAGTTTAAATGTTAAGTTTTGATTTTAGCTTTAGTTTTAGATATAGGGGAACTCTATAGGGCCCCATCCTAGCTACATAAAACCATACAA
>VDFB02383626.1:0-17500 GCA_007258455.2 Sequoia sempervirens | reverse complement strand
TCCTTTTGACATTTATGGGTTCTTGTTGAACCACTACTCATGAAACATGGGTCAATGGTTTATTTCGAAACTACGGTTGAATCTGATAGCAATATCATAATTTGACACTGGCTGTGGAAAAATACCTCCTACTTATCAATTGATGAGCTAAGGGGCTCTATTATGAGTGGTTCATAAGGCTGCTTACTTGCTAAAAGGTTTTGCAAATGGGTAACAACTCAGCGGGCCAACCTTGGAAAACTCTGGTTAAGCGGCGCTTGAAGCCTGAACGTCTTGGGATGGGTGACCTCCGGGGCCGGACAGGTGCTTCACCTCTGTGAGCATCACCTAGATGCAATGAGTGCTAAGTGGACCATTGATGTATCATGAGAGATGGGTTCTTGTTGAACCACTACTCATGAAACATGGGTCAATGAGTTTGACTCAAACTACACGGTTGAATCCTGATAGCAATATCATAATTTGACAACTGTGGAAAAATACCTCCTACTTATCAATTGATGAGCTAAAGGGGCTCTATTATGAATGGTTCATAAGGCACAACACTTGCTGAAGGTTTTGCAAATGGGGTAACAACTCAAGCGGGCTTAACCTTGAGAAAACTCCCACGGTTAAGCGGCAAACTAAACATCTTGGGATGGGTGACCTCAGGGATGGACCAGTTTCACCTCTGTGAGCATCACCTAGATGCAATGAGTGCTAAGTGGACCATTCGATATCATGAGAGATGGGTTCTTGTTGAACCACTACTCATGAAACATGGGTCAATGAGTTTGACTCGAAACTACAGTTGAATCCGATAGCAATATCATAATTTATGGACCTGTTTTTCATTCGCTCAGAAGAGAGTTTGGGACCAACTATCTCATTTGATTTCTGCTATTCTAGAGTATCTAGTTTTTCTGGGTAGTGATTTCAATGCTGAAAATTTGACCAAAGTTAAGAGAGTGGGTGTCTCTTGAGCCACAATCACAATTCAATTTCTCTGGTTTTGTTAGTCACTTGGGAACATTGGATGTTGGAGCAAAAAATGCGAACTACACTTGGACTAATAGAAGTGTGGATTTCAACTATATTGTAGAAAGGCTGGATAGATTTCTTATGACTCCCTCTTGGTTGCATAAATATTGGATTGTGAAGAGGACGATCCTTCCAGTTTTTGGGATTGCTCATTCTCCTATTGCTCTTGAATATATATATATTTTATATTAGAGACTGATTAGCATAAACAACCAAAAAGAAGGCACAATATGAGGTGCTAAGACACCAAGTTCATCATTAGACCGAGCCAAGGCCCACCCCAAATTAATCAACAAAACTAAGGGCAACACACAGACCTGACCGGGTAACAAAAGTTTATATTTTCCTGTTCTGCATGTTTGCAAGATTGTGACATTTAAATTCAATGTTGTTTTTAATATTTTATTATTTACTTTTAATATTTATTAGTTGTAATGTAAATTAAAGATTGAGGGAACATGAGATGCGTGTCTTGTCTACTCAATTTCTTCTCTAGCTGAGTTTCTTTCTGTTGTTTGAAATTCTTTGAAAGATTTGTGGGACTTGTTAGATTTTTGTGATAAGATATAAAAGCAGAAATTTAATTTAAAATCAGACACATAAACACAGCATATACCCTGGGAAAACCCTCCACTTGAGGGAGAAAAACCCAGCAACAAAGATCTCTCTTATATATATAATAATGGCAACAATTCACTTTACAATGAGGCCAATCACAAGGCCAATATTCAGCACCAACTCTAGATGCAATGACAGATAATAATCTGCACTTCCTTGATATCTAAATCTGCACTTAGAGAAATTCGCAATCTGCACTTGATGAAATTCACACTTGAATGAAGGAATGAATCAAACTTGCTTGATCGATGGAAGGATGGAAATGACCTTGTATAAATACAATGTGAAAGATGTTGCACCTCTTCAAGAGCAAGGTCGGCCACAATAAAAATATAATTACAAAATAAAAGATGTGAATTACAAGGAAGGTGGGCCCAATTAGAATTTACATTGTTGCCAGGTGAAGCGCCTCTTCACTTTTAATTATCTCAATAAAATAAATAGCCGATAGGCTATATGCAATTTTATGTCTTGACTCGAGGTTGGAAGGAGGAGCCCGAAGCTGCTAAACATCAATAGGACTAAAGTTCGGGTCCCTTTGTGGGTATCGGTAGGGTTTCCTTTGAGGGGGCCCGGTTTACCTAGGGCAAACCTAGGAGCACCCGGATGCACCCAAGCAGAACCCGGACGCCCAATGACACAAACTTCACCTTTCTTTACATTTTTTACTTGTTTTTTCAGTTTGACTTTGACCTGTGCCCTACGCAACCCTAAAAGAGACTTCTAAATGACATAAAACACCAAAACTACTTCATTTTTGTTCATTTGTTTTGCAAACAACTTTTTTGATTCCAAGAGGTTGAGCATTCATTTAAATTTTTCTTGTGGGATCATTAAAGGGAGTTGAAGATTGACCATTTAAGCTTCTATAGATTTGCATTTTCATTCCTACACATTTGCAAGTGTTCATTGGCTGCCAAGAATATTTTAGAAGGATATTTTTGCAAAGGTAAAATTTTTTCATTTTTTTCCCTCCATTTTTGTTTTACAAAATGAAACAAATTCTTTGCTTTGTTTATCTATGTTCTTTCCATTCTTCTATTAATTTATGAAATATTCAAAAAAGCTAGGTTTTATAAATCAAATTTTTGTATTAATTTTTTTGTTTTTGTTTTGAATGTGTTGTTTATAATTTTTTTTGCCATAGGAATCACAAAGTCAACTAGTTCTAGCTCCGAAACTCAATCTGAATTCAAAATAAATCCAAATTCTCCTCTATGGAAATATGTTCAAATGATACAATAGGTTCCAGGTGGTGGTGGTTACATTTGGAAATGCAATGGATGTGATGTTCAATATTGTAGTTCATATTTTCTGGTGAAAGCACATTTGTGTGGAATACTTGGAAAAGGCATCAAAGCTTGCCTTGGAAAGAACGGTTTATCTATTCCATCAGTGATAGCCATAGGATATATTATGGAGCAAGAACAAGCAAATGAACGAGAATCTTGTCGATCAAGTCACCTCTTATTAAAAAAAATCGAAGGGAATGCTGCCCCCATCTAATTCCAATATCGTGGTAGAAAACCACCCATTTTTGGCCACTCATCCTCAAAATCAAAGTGAACAACCCATTACAAACAAAAGATCAAAAGGACCTTTGGAAGTTGCATTTCAAAATGAGAGTCGAGACATTGCCGACCAACATGCAGCAAGATGTATTTATGCAAGTGGATTGTCTTTCAATGTTGTTCGCTCACCATATTGGAAAGAGATGTTGAGAAAAGTCAACGAAGCTCCAAAAGGGTACAAGGGCCTGGGTTATGAGAAGGTGCATGGCACCTTATTGGAAAAAAAGGTCAAGATGGTTAGAGATTCATTGAAGCCCATAAGGGATTCATGGATTGAGATAGGTGTGTCCATTGTTTTAGATGGTTGGAAAGATTCAAAAAATTGGCCCTTAATCGATGTCATAGCAGTGTCTCCTAAAGGGGCAATGTTTTTGAGAGCTGTGGATTGTTAGGGGCAGATAAAAGATGGACAATTTATTGCTGATATTCTCATTGCAGCCATTGAGGAAGTGGGACCCCACAACGTTGTTCAAGTTGTAATAGACAACGCCAAGAATTGTAGAGCTACTAGGTTGTTGGTTGAGGAATGATATTCACATATCTTTTGGACACCTTGTGTGGTCCACTCACTCAATCTTATGCTACAAAAGATTGGGAATAAAATTGATTGAATCAAAGAATTGTATGCAGAGGCTGAGAACATCTAGATGTTCATCACCAACCATCACATGTCTCAAGGAACTTTTGGATCATTTTCAAAATTGGACCTATTGAAGGTAAGTGAAGTAGTATTTACATTTTTATAATTTGATTGTGTATTCTAATTCTTCATTAAAGTTTGTTTTTAAATTTTAATTATTTTTTTAAATAGGTTGCAGAGACCCGTTTTGCCTCTTAACACAATCACCTTGGGATGGCTTGTGAAAGTTAGAGAGGTACTTTCTAGCATGGTGATTAGCCAAAATTGGTCTATATGGAGGCAAAATAACACTAAAAGGGCAACAAAAATTAAGCGGATTATATTAGATGACTCATGGTGGGATTGTGTGGAGTATCTCCTTAGTTTCATTGAGCCCATTTTGAGTATGATTCACTATACTGACATGGACAAGCCATGCATTGGAGAGATATATGATGGCATCGACTCAATGATTGAGAAGATGAAGTGCACCATAAATGCGAAAGAGCAAGACCCAGAAGAGACTTTCTTCAAACAAGTGCATGCAATTTTTGAAGAAAGATGCAACAAAATGACCACTCCATCACACCTTGTTGCCTTTGCATTGTCTCCAAAATACTACAGTAGTCAGATTATTTTTGTGCCAGGAAGGCTTCCCCCAATATAGAGATTTTGAAGTGGCTGAAGGGTACATGGCAGTTTTCATTAGACTCTTCCTTGAACCTAAATTGCGAGGTATAGTCACGAGTGAGTTCATTGATTTTGTGCACTCAAATGGTCAAGGTATTGAGGCTCTTTGTGATAGGTTCTTAAAGGATGCTCATAGTTGGTGGTACTTCCATGGCCAATACTTCTAACATCTGCAGCCCTCGCAATCAAAATTTTATCACAAGTAAGTTTAATAAGTTTTCATATTTTAGTTTTTAAAGTTTCATTTATATTTTTTTATTTTTTTAATAATGTATAACTTTAATTGTTTACTTTGTCTTCATAGGTTGCTAGTTCCTCTGCATCTAAGAGGAATTGGAGCACATATTCTTTCATCCACTTAGTAAAGCGCAATAAATTGCTCCCAAAAAAGTGGAGAACTTAGTATATGTGCATTCCAACTTGCGTCTCCTTTCACACAAACAACATGACTACAAGGAGGGGAGACAAAGTTGTGGGATATAGAGCCAGAGCATACTAACTTGGATTCTTCCACTTCCCACCATATCGTAATGTCACTTATCTTGATTTGCCCTAGAATTTGCTGACTGATCACAAATTGCAGCAAATTAGGGTTAGGGTTTCATCTTACCCAATAAATATATTTTTATATATATATATTCAACTTACTTCCCTTATTGATTTATCATTTATCTTCCCTTATCTCTTCTTGAGCCAACTCTTTCTTTCCACATATTTCCTCCTCTACATCTAAGATATAATATTAATGTATCTGCTGCTGCACTCAGAAAATACTCCTATTTCTATCCTCATTCACTGTATATATCAGTGCTTTCCTTGTCTTATTTCTCCCTTTCCTCATACTCAGAAAATATTCCTGTTTGTTCTGCATATATCTCTTTTTAGACCTGCATATTTATACCTCTGCTATTCTTATTCAGATTCCTGATTTATTTCTATATTTATTCTTATTCCTTCCATCCACCCCCCTTTCTATTTGCAAATGGCTTCATCTTTTATATATCTCCATGTCCCAAGTGAAATGATGCATCTCTGAGGAAGGATACACTATTTGAATGGATGTGTCCTTTAGTGAACCCATCTGTTTAGCATCAATCGCTACCCTCTCAGTAGTTTCTTTCCTTAATGAATTAAATCCCCTTTTATTAATCGCTGCCTTCAGTCCCAAGTGCTACCTTAATTCCTGCCTTAAGTAACTAAATCGTTGCTTTTATATACCAATCGTCACCCTTATAATAATTTTGCCTCTTAATGACAAAACTTGTGCCTCGTCATAATACTATGTAATGCTGACTTTTCCTGAGGGGATCACACCATCTCATTTATATATAATAGTTATAATAATAATATTAGATGGTTAATATTTATATTTATATATATTTTTAATATATATATTGTTGTTTTATTTTATTGCACTTTAACTATCTCGGGGGCATGACACATATTGCATACGAGTCTGATAGCCAGCATGAGCACGATATTATTGCTAATAACAGTGCCACTGGCACTGCTTGTGATTCATCTAGTCTTCCTACATCATCTAATGTCCATGTTGACAATGATATTGATGAATTAGAAAATCCATTTGATGATTAAAAGTGTTGAACTTGATATTATTATTTTAATATTGAACTTGAAGTTTGAATGATGAATATTTATCATGCAGGTTTTAAATGACATCCAAGTTTATGGTGGTTTTGTTGTTTATATGATGTTATGTGATATTCTAATCCTAATTCATTCTTCTTGGCTGCACGTGTATATATATTTGTTTTTTACATGTTTTTTGTACGAACAAAGCCAAACCGCCAAATTTTTTTTAGATGAACCTGCGAACCAAACCCCCGAACCAATACTAGAACTGGCAACTTAGATTGAAATCAATACCGCGAGGGTTTTCATCCTAAGGTTTGCTCAAGCTCAAAGTGGAATCCTCCACAAATTGAAAATTAACAAGCATATGCAAATGAGCTTTTCAATCTCCTTTTATAATTTCCTATAGAACTCACACAAAGTTACTTTTTAATTTCCCGCTCCAAATATAACATTTAATGCACTTTTATAAAGTGACTATAATATTTCTCTCTCAATGCATTTAAGTCACTTTATTAATATATTAAAATAAAGTCATCTGGAAATAATTTAATTGGACTACTTTATTTAATTAATTAATTAATTCCTTGATATAGGTCGAAATTAGCCTACATGAATTAAATATGCTAAATGGGTCATTTCTGGCTACTCCACAGAAGGGGACGTTACACAAGAAGATAAACATTACATGTCTAGAATGCTTCCAAAGTGGTCTTTATTGTCGATGCTTTGTATCCTAATTAATTTTTATATGTATAATGTAGAATTTCTTGTGAAGCTGAGGGATTAAGGGCTTGCAATGCTCTTCATGCTGCAGGGCCTTCAAAGGTATGCTATCATTTTTGTCAGCAGAATGAAAGTAAGTAGTAACCCATATGAAGACACAATAAATTTCTTAACTATGCAGATGCATGATGTATATGTTTCAGTTAGTCATGACTTTACTATTTGTTTTTCAAATCAATATGACAATACGCTGGGCTGACAGAACATGTTTATCTATTGGAATTGCAGGTAGTAATAACAAGCCTGGAGATAGATGGTAAGCTGTCGCTAATAGGCAGCCATCAGAAAGCTGAGGTATTTTTCATAGTTTCTAATGAATCGAAACTTAAATAACTTACAACCCAAATACATAAATGCATGACAAAAGCTTCTGAGATCGTTGCAAAATTTTCAATACAATTTAAACTTCTAAATGTTTTATGATTGGATTAATTGGTGGAGTTCTATTTTTGTATAAACCTTCTTGGATGTTGAGAATTCTTGAGAGGTTGGAGAAAATTATTTCATAAATATATTTAAGTAAAGTTGTTTTTCTGTTGTTTGGGAGATGGTGTACATCTATCACCCATATGTCCATTGATGAGGGTGAATCTTGCATGTTCAGCACAATTGAAAAACTCTTAAAACCAAAAAAATTGCAAATCATTTTTAGCCCATGTATGTATCCCACCATATGGACATTACCAAATCGCCTATCTAAACCAAAAGGCTGAATTGGTGAACAAGTAAAATCATGAAGGTTAAAAAAATCATTAGAAGGCATGTAGAAAGAAATAGTTTCTGTCTCAGTAATAAGATATGTGGTATCATCACCAAGTTCTATTTGTATGCCAACCTTCTTCGCTTGAAGTTTGCTGAAAGTCTTTTTATTGAAATTCATGAGTCTTGATACCTCATCATCCACATACCGCCCCACACCAAAAAATAATTTTAGTGGACAAGCATAAAAATTTTCCCTACAAATAATGGTTAGGTCTTTTTGGTTCTAAGGGGTCATTTTTGAACCTTCCCCTACAAAACCCTCATGGTGAACACCTAGAAAAAATCTTTTTTCTAATAATAACCACAAATCTGCAAAAAATAACCACAGATCCACAACCTCAAAAGCCCAAATCTGCAAAACAACCTGCACAAAACCCTGATACCTTGCAATGTCTTCATTTTTTTATGCAAAGCTCTGGATTCAACTATACACTAGATCTGCTCCAACAAGGGTTATACAAAACACAACCATGACTGATACCAAATGGAACGAAATATGCAGCCTTCGAAAACAATTTTTCACATAACCCAAATAGAAAAATCTATGCAAACAAGTATTCATAATCCATATGCAAAAGAATAGACAACATACCATCAAAGATGACACAAGATATACCTTGGGAAAACCTTCAAGATGGAAAATCCTAGCCTCCAAAAGCATCCATCACTCATGTATTATTCAACAATCAAACTATTAGAATACATCTTCAGAGTTCTCCATGAATATTTTTGAAACACAAGTTCTTTACAAGCATCTCCATGAATATTCTCGAAACACAAGTTCTTTACAAGCACTCCTTGTGAACAAGCTTCAAACATTAGACAAATACCCATTTGCTTGCTTTTATAGGCATAAGCTTGCACAAAACCACCAAGTGGCATAACATAAAACTATGTGACTAATATCATAAGCTTACAAAACCATTAACCCCGACATTTACTTTGATGATGTTGCTGTGTGAACCTTTTGTTTAGTAGGTTTGCTAAAATAAGTTTGTTATTTTTCTGAGATAAGTTGTTATCTAGTGGGACTTGAGTTGTTTCCATCAAGTTGATTATTACTGTAGATGGATTTTTTTTTTTTAAAGTTGTGGAATGTGGTTTTTAGTTCGTCTTTTTGGTCATCCCATGTTTTGGATTTTCTGCGATGTTTTCCCTACAGCTTATGGCTTCCGAAAATAAAATTGCCTATGCTTTATATAAAATACTCTCAAGAAACTAGTTTGGAATTATTTCATTCAACAGACAAGTGATTGACAGAGGAGGGCATTCGATAATCTATTTTTGTTTCCGATTTTAAGCAGTGCTTGAATACTGTTTTGAGATTTTCAATGAGAATACATTTTCTAGATTCTTGGTTTTGTTCTAGTTTCATACATTAGATCAGTCACAGTCCTATGTATTTATTATCTTATTAAGCTGAAAAATTAGTTTCAGGATGGAAACATGGCAATTCAAGGTTTGTAGTATAGAGCAAAAATCTTACCCTTTCATAGATAAAGTTGGGGTCACTTAAGATTTTCAAGCAACATATTTGAGATTGATCCCATCTGAAAACATGGTCTGAGGATACATACAGACCATGGAAATATCTTTAGCTGTACGTCTTTTGAGAAAGCATTTATTTGCATTCTATCTAATTTATTTGTTTGAGTTTGAGCTGATTGATTTACTTACAATTGCCAATTATATATGATTGATGAGCTTTTTAACATTACTTGGTGCATATATGCATTTTTATGGCCAAATTGATGTTTGAATGCTATTGCATTTGCCAATTTTTTTTATTTTGGTTTTGATATTCACATGATATAAATTACTCTTTTTTGAGAATAGAAGTCATTGCTAAGTTTTCTGTCATTGGTGGTGGGAACTTTTGATAATTGCAGGGGCATCCAACAGAACAGTTCAAGATTGTAATGCCAAAAATTCCAGCATACTTCACAGTAAGTTGTTTATTTGTATTCCAAAGATATGTTTTGGGATTGCTAATATTTATAATTCTGGAGTTGAGGGAAACAACAGTCACATTCTTTGGGTTAGTTTTGTTATTTATTCTAGCTTTCCAGACTAATCCGGTTTGAGCTTGATTGAACTTATCCAACTATACACTTAGAAGTTATAATTATCCGTTTTAATAAGCAATAGTATTTGAGCACTCGATTAATTGTCACATTTTGTGTCTCCATTGTGGCTATACTATGTTTTGATTTTATTGTAAGAACTGACTGGGTACAAATTCATTTTTGGTTCAACTTTACAATGTGAGAGCCAAGACCATTGTGTTCAGAAATAGACTAACAACTTTTACCAAAACAAAAAAGACACAACTGTTTGTCAGAGGAAGCATGTAGCAGATCAGATCATGGAGACATGGTTTTGCTTGAATCAGGCAATTTTGCAGTGATCAAAATTGAACTGTATAAGGTTTGCCTCAAACAGAATTTTGCTTATTTCCATTGATAGCTGACAATAGTGAAAATAAGAAAATTGTGTTACTGCCTCGAATATCAAGAAGAAATATTATAAGTAAGTATATCCCTCTTATGTGGTCCTTGATATATTCTTTAATGATTGGAATACATTGGGATGTACGTCAGTGTAGTAGACTCTCAAGTGGTCATGTCAATTTCAAGTCTATACATTATTAAGAGTAGGTGTATAAATAAGAGGATATGCACAGCTACAATATTCTAATATTGAGTATATTGTGTTCAGAGATTTCTGAACGGAATCTGCCCCAATATCTGTGTTTATGTATGATGTCTTGAATGTTGTGGATATTTTATTTATGTGGATCATGGAATATTGCACTTAACTTTCACAAGCTATTAAAGCCTAGGGTTTAGGACTATAAATTTTGGTCCTATGCAACCACGTACTCTACAAAGCCTTGGTAGCAACAGGGGAGGTGTTTGGTTGTGATCAGAATTCCATAGGGATTGGATACCAGCAAAAGTAATCCAGATTTAACATATTTGATGGATCAAAACACTTTTTTGATAGTAGATCTACAGATATAGTGAGATATTGGAGGCACAAAGAGCTTGTTTGGAAATAAAAGCTGTCAATTCAGTCTTCAGTTGCAAAGGATTTTCCTGTAGGAAAAAATTAAGGTGTCTAATGTAATCCCTAGTTAGAGGAGGAGCTATTCAGAACTGATGACATTTTTGGATTCCTAGAAAATATCATCAGAAAACTATTTCTTAAATTAGGCCTTAAAACCATTGTTGAATTTTTGTAGCCTGGGATAACCGGATGGGTAGGTCTTTGCCAGTATTGAGCTATGTTGCCAGTTTGTGAGGTTCTGTGCTTGGATCCAGGCCTGGATTGTGTGGTTCTCAGCTCGGATCTGGGTCTGGTTTGAACTGGATTTGTAGTATGGTTTGGCATGCATTTGGAGTTGGGTAGGGAACTTGCAGAGGGCTGTGGGTTTGTCCTAGGTGAACTTGAAGTAAACTAGATGGGACCGCAATGAACCCATGGTGAACTCATCTGTTTTATTGATTTTTTTTAATAATATTTCCATGACTGGTCTGAAATCGGCTCCTGGGCAGTTCAAAATGAGACTGAAGCAGTTGATGAATAAAATAATTTTGACTAGTTCGAAATTTTTGAGATGGAGGTGCTAGTTATTGAAACCCAATAGTCGATAAATTAATTTTATTTGTTTCCCGATTATTCATTATATTCAACCGAATATGGCAAACACTTGTATTTTATTTTTCTTAATCTAAGTTTTAGTTTTTTTTTTTAATAGTTATATAATATATTTATTTTATAATTAATATTTAATTAATTAGCCTATAGGCTTATTATATGGGTATTCATGCTCGGAATTAGGTATGTCTCATTCTGGCATACAGCTTTCAGGCGATTGGGAATAACTTATACTTAGCTGAATATATACCTGTGTGATGGCAGCAAAATTTATAGCAAAGATTTGAAATGACAAATAGAAATGTAGAACATACTTGTGCTTCTCATTGGCTATATCGTGACCGTCTATTCTCTTGTGATCTTGCATAGGTCTTGTTTAGTCTTTGTGCCAAAGATTGCTTTCCGTCAGATACCACACTGCTGAGTAATATTTAAATGGTATATTATGATATCAAACACTGTACATGAAATTGAAAAGTGAGATTGTTTAAAGTTTAAACCATTACTCCTCATTTCTATGTAGTCAGAGAACCAACTCAAGTGGAGTAGAGAATTTATTAGCCGATCAAATAATATCTTACTGATTGTTCAACAGAACATACTTACAATCTTCTTTGGGAAAATGTTTTTTTGGGCGACATTGATAAATGACTACAACAATGCCCTCATCTACTTCCAAGTAAAATGAAAATAAGCACTCTGTGTCTACTGAAGCTATCGTTGCAGAGACTCCAACAAGTAATATTGATTTATAGTGAAGTTAGTCTTGCAATGCTTGTTAATAACAGCAACAGGAAGAAGCATGTTCTTGGTTTGCTTGCAAAGATTCTAATGCCGGAGAGGGTGAATGATTTCTGTATATGCTTTGTTTGGTGGTGCCCAACATCTGCAAGGTACATATGTATTTTGCAGACTTAACCCACTTCCCCACTTACATCCCCTGTTTATGCTCTATTTGTTAGTTGCTTATTTGTAACTTTTTTTTTCCTATTTAAATTTTTCTCATGCAAAACATCAGATGACAAGATTCTTCTTTTGGCTTTGGAGCTCCTATATGTACAAACATTAGGTCTAGTGGGAGTGAAGAAGGGAGCCCAAAGATTTGAAAATATTACTAGTAAAGCAACCCCCCCAAAAAATAAACACTGTCACGATTTCATAGAGGGACACTATAGATTGTTTAGTCACAAAGTTATAGGACGATAATTGAGATGATAGCTATGAGAAAAATAGGAGCCTAGAAGGGAATGGAAAAGACGATAAAACAAGCATCAATTTAGACAGGATATTTTCGCACTCGATATAAGTGATCAAGAGAGCTTCTGGTAATAATTGTGCAAATTGTTTTGAATAACATTTTGGGTTGCACTCCATGATCCATCATCACGATGAGGAAAAAAACCTCAGTTGTGACCAAGCTCAAGAGTTCTAGAAACAACAAGAGAATGAGTTCAGGACCAAATCAAGGGTGTAAATTTTATGACAAACCTCTGGTCATCAAATAATTATTAATTTGTTAAATGCAATACACATTGCTTTTAATTTTAGTTAATAATTATTTTGGTAAAAACTAATAAGTGCATTCAGAATGCTGGATAGACATTACATTCAGCACAGACCTGGCATTCTTAGAAAAACATGATATAAAAGTATTTTACAGAAAACATGAATTTTTAGCAAAATTGGCCTAGACTCAGCCAGACTCAGCTACATTGTTTAGGCCTGCTCAACCTGGGTCTTGTGGAGATCCGCCGGGTAATTGGCAAGTTTTGTAAACAATGTAAATCTGAGGGAAGTTTGACACAAGCATGATTTATACGGCAATCTAGGACATTGTTTCTGTCCTTGTCTATTATATAGATGCTCAAATACTCTGTAGTAACTACAACTGAAATTGATGTTTCACTACATCATGTGTAGATTGGTGCTGAGTACCTTAAGTAAACTCCAGTATTCCACAGATGCATCTGCATGTGCTTGGAACATGTCCCTTGCAATTCTTATTCTTTGGGGACAGAGGGAAGTAGGAAATGTCCTTGGGGCCTTAAGTCAAGAAAGAAACAAAAAACTATCATTTTCTTTTTTCCTTTGTACTTTAGGTCTTTGTTTCTTGCTATAATTTTCATTTCCTCTCAACTAGTTTTTATCAAGGTAATATTGTATAGTATATAATGGTCAATTAGTCTTTAGGTTAGACTTTAGGAATAGTCTTTTATTCTTTTAGTTAAGTTCTTATCCTTTTGCTTTATTAGTTGTCAATCTTATCTTTTATGGATAAATATTTTTTAACTCTTATTCATAATTCAAGGAGACCTTTGCTCCTTGTTTAATTATTGAATATCTTGGTAATCATTCTATGTTATATTTTTTTCGTAATATGGTATTAGAGCCTAGGTCACACCTCGGGATTGGTGAGTGTGTGAAGATCTAGGGATTGCTATCGGTAGTGATGAATCAAGGAACACCCATAATACAAAAAGTATTGAAGAGTTTGTACGAAATTGTATGGAACTGTATGGAGTAGATTTTTTTTTTTTTTGATACGTAATAGAGTAAATTTTATTAATATAGCAAAAAAGTTTACAAAGATTTGCCATGAGAGATACCCAGAGCACCAAGTGTGCCAAAATTTCAAACAGATCGCCCCAACCAAACAACGACCATGCAGGGTCACATTTCACAAAAACTTCAAGAGGGGCATGACCAAAAAACCCCAAATACAACCGAACTAGATATAGCTGAAACTTTTCACCAAACACCCCCCATTAGAGTCGAACCATATATGAGCAAACACAAAACAAAAACAGACAACACCACCTAACCTGGAAAGCCGTTGGCAACAACAAACGCACGAAATTCTAACAGCATGCAGTGCCCAAAGGAATGCTTGACGTTGAGCGCCCTTAGAAGATAGCTTGCTCCCACAGCCGCAACTTGCTTGTGCTCCACCAGAGCCATACCCTTCAGGTCGAGGAGAAAGGATAGCATTTCACCACCTCACCCAGCTTGAAGAAGGTGGGGTAGTCACGAGGGCTCGACACACCAGACCTGGAGATGGCAACCATGAAAACTTCCTGCATGCCAACTAGACAATTTGCAATGAACAAGTGCTGCATTAAGGCCTCAACATCCTTTTTAGCCATTCTTATCTCCAAAAGCATTGCTAAAAACCTTGAGGTCATGGGGGTTCCAGTCTGTTTAGTTTCTCCATTATTGATAAACCCAGTGCCTAGAACCATTTTAACCGCGACAAGTATGAAAGAATCATACTTCTTCAAAATTCGCTTGAGCCTCTGTTCCATGACCACACCATGAAAGGTCATTTCTTGGACTGAGCTGTCCAGAGAAATGGGAGTATCGACGCCAATGTTGGCTAGAGTCTCCATAGACATCTTAACCACAAATTTAGACCGCTCACCCATGGTTGACTGCAAAACATGTGTCAACACAAAACCATTCCAAAGACGCACAACCAAATGTGCAGAAACCAACACCCATTTGGCATATATAGAGGACGAATGGAGGTGGAGGATGCCTCAAATCTAATGACATTGACTGGTAATAAAACTCAGACATGCCAAAAGTCACCACGCCACCTCATGAGAGCCACCCAAAGCACGACCTTGTCCTCACTCCGCATCCCAAGAACGAAATTCAGGAGGTGGCATGAACAACCGGGGTGGGCTTTGTAAATCACCATAAGTTTCCATTATTACTCTGACAAAGGGTAGGGGAAACATGATGAAAGCTGTCCACCAAAAAATCCCAAAGTACTGCCAACGAATTTAGTGACCACCTTAGCATTGGGCCAGAAAATCGACCACGTGTACACCACATCACCCCTAGTGGCAGACTCCGTCAAATAGCTGGCAATGTCCTTCAGCCCCAGCCCATGAAGAGTGTGAGAGGGGCACCCACCCCACCACCCAACTGTATGGAGTAGATTTTAACAGATAATAATGGCGAAATTTTTCTGTTGAAAATTGCAAAGGGTTTGCTAGCAGATTTGTGCAACATCTTCTGTAAAAACCACATGGGTTTTGATTGGGAAAATTGTGGGTTCTTTTTCTTGTAGAAACACAATTTTTTTTTTTTGTTGCTAGAAAAATCATGACCTTTATTTGCAAAAATTGTGTCTATTTTGGGGCAAAATTCATGTGCCTATCTATTTCAAAACTTGTGGGTTATTTCCCTGCAAATTGCGTGCATTATTTTGGGTTTCTGCAAACTTTTTTGATGATTTTTTTATAAAATGATGGGTTTTTGGCACGAGATGGGATTTTTGAGTTTCTTTTGCGATTTTTTAAAAAAATTGTGGGTCTTCAGCACTAGCTAGGGTTTCTAAAATCAATGAAAATTTCATCAAAATTTGTAGTTTTTGTCTTGAGTAGTTTTTGACCTGTAGCTAGGGCATGGGGTTTGCATACTTTTTTGATGGTTTTTTGACAAAATTGTGATTTTTGCAAAACAACTAGGGTTTTTTGACCCTTTTATGGGCAATTTGGCTGTGTGGTGTTGATTGAGGTTTGATTTTCAAGCGTTCAAGTCTAACAACAAAGTCTTTCTTTTTTGTTATTATGGTTTGCGAGAGGGATGGCTTCATTACCCAACATTATGTTGGAAGGCAGCCAACGTTTTTTTGACAAAAATACTACACATGGAAGCAACACATGCTCATGATTTTCAAGTACAAATGCCTTGATGAGATCATCCTTGGTATTGACACTCGGCCAATGGTTGCGGATAAAGACCATAATAAATTTGATGAGTGTGATCGAGAAGTCTTCATGTGGATAAAGCTATCAATCATTGATGAGATGCTTTCAGAGGTACAAACAGGCAAAACCTTTGCAAAAATTTGAAAGCACTTGCAAGATTTGCATGAGATGTCTGACAAAGGTAGGGTCTTCTTCCTGAAAATATGCTTTCTTCGATTATGATGAATGAGAGAACATCCTTGCAAGACATTTACTTGAAATCAAGGACATAGGAGATCAGTTGTTTGCCATAGGTTGAAAGATGGAAGAAGAAAACATGGTGTTTATTACGTTGAAAAGCTTACCATTAGGAACATTTTATTGAGACACTCAATATCACATCTACTAGTGTTGACTTGAAGTTTGAGGAGCTATGCAACAAGCTCTTGCGACAGGACGAATGGAGGAAACAATTTGGTAGTGATAGAGATACACAGAGTGTGGAAGAAGCATTTACAGCCAAGGACAAAGGCAAAGGAAAACGGCCTCAAAAGAAAGGTCAAGGGAATAGTGATGATACTTTGAAGAATTTGAAAAATATCACCACTATTGTGGTAAACTTGGTCATTTGAAGAAGCATTGCAGAAAGAGGTTGGCTGAAAAGAAATCCAACTTGGGAGGGCCTTCATCAAAGGCTCATGTTGTAGAGCATTCTCAGGAGGAGTCAACCTTCTATGCTTTCATGGCCAAATGACCAATAGATAAGTCAAAGTCATCTGCATTGTATATTGATTTTGGAGCATCTCAATATTTCACACATAGGAAAGATTGGTTCACGGAATACAAGACTTACTTAGATTCAGTGATCTTCGATGGTGTTGAGGAGTACACAATTGTCTATAGAGGAAATGTGCAAATATCTTTTGGAGGGACAAATCTCATTTTTCTCAATGTGTACTATGTGTTGGGAATGGAGTTGTTGGCGTAACAACTAACACCTCTGGAGTAAGAGTTGGTACGAACAACTATGCACACTACGCAATGAGTGCTCTTCAAATTAGGAGGGGAAGCTCCCTCGTTGTGCTTGACAAAAGTACTTGTAAAGGAAAATAAACTAACTATATCCTGTCTTTTTGTCTCAGCTATAAGAGGGACAAGGCTTTCTCGAAAACTATATACGTTGCAGCTAAGTATTTTCTGGTTTCGCAGATCACTAACTACAACTAGGCTAATTACTTAAAATCTATCCAGTTTCCTCAAGAAAATAGAGCATGAGGAAATGGAGCAAGGATGACTATCTGACGATAAACAAGTATAGATTCTCAACTTGAAGGCAAGGTGGCACATCTATCAGCTCAATCTAAACAAGTTTATTATTCACAAAACACCATATGATAAACAAGAACAAATTCTCAACAGAAACAGGTGGCACATCTAATAGCTCAATCTGAACAAGTTTATTGAACACAACACAAGTTGATTAA
>VDFB02383625.1:0-89273 GCA_007258455.2 Sequoia sempervirens | reverse complement strand
AAACAACCTTCCTTTTTGTAAATAATTATCTTTTCGAGAGATTTTTAGGATTATGGATTTTTGTTTCCAGGAAGGGAAGAAAATTGGGTCTGCAAGATAATTTCTTAGGTTGTAGATTTTGTGTGGTATTGGGAAAAGGAAGTAATTTTCCTGTAAAAAGTTTTGAATATTGTGCAGAAAATTGGTATTCTTGGAAAAATTGAATGGGGGTTCTTTTCAGAGAGAATGGTCTGTAAGTTTTTCTTCTATTGTTGTTTTATGCTGGGAGTGGGTTGTCAGAATTTTGCAGTTGAGGATTAGGAAGGAAGAAGATGAAAAGTAAGCAAAGGGAGGTTTTACGCAGAAGATTTGTGGGAAGGAACTTCCTGGTATATGTATGTTTCAATGTGCATGTACTTTAGGCAAATTTGTATCAAGTAAATCTTTACTTATTCTACGCCTCCATATTCAACATGTTTATCAACTTATTTTCTCATTTGTGAGTTCTCCTGGGAAGTTGTGAAATGAAACAACTAATGTTGGCTTGAACATTCTAGATAGCAATTGTGCATTATATATTTGTAACCCATTTTGAACATTTCATAATTCATTCAAAGATTTAGCTAGTTTTTGAATCTTTAGTGTGGATTCATAGCCTAACTCCCTATCAGATAGTTGCCATTAAGTGTTACCACTTGTGCTTCTTTCCCTTCATCAATTTGGACTGGTCAATTACTATTCCATGGCACAACCGATTCTTATACTTTCTTGTGAATTGATATTCACCAATGTGTTCTATTAATACTATTCTCTACCATCCAAATTTTGAGTGCCTTGGTATATCAAAGAGAAATACTTAAATATAGCCTTTTGTGTTAAACCATTTGACACTGTGTTTCTCACAAGAATCTCGTTGTAATATTAGCAAATTTCCTTCTATTATTGGATCATTGGCTTCAGCCAAACCCATCAATTTCTTGCTCACGCTTCACACAACCTTATACACTATTTTTCTTGTATTGATTGAACTGCTAGATCCTCAATTAGCAACATAAAATATGTGTTCCTCTAATATGCATATGTCTTGATTCCTCAGCTAGTGCACCTTCTCTCTTCCCATGCCATCGCTGTTTATGTAGCTAATACGCTGGTTTGACTACGATCTATTTGTGTTGGATTGTTTTCTTTTGGCATATTGCTTATGCCACTCCAAACCATTTTTTGAGATTTCTTTCCTGCCTTAGCATTTGATAAATCAATGGGTATTCGATGAATGATAACTATGATGGATTTGATTTATATGTATTGAAATTTGGTAAGTGGTGGGTACATGTTGTGTTTGGAGATTCAAATAATATCTTCATGCTTGCAATTCGATACTTGATCTACGTATATTCTATGCTTGATGTTTTGGTTTATAGTACTACGTTTCATTTTCTATTTGGTATGTATTTAACTCTTTATAGTGTGTTTACATTGGAAATCCTTGAGTTTGATAGTCGATGGATTTGTTTCATGTTTGGTAATCGTTGTATGTAATATATATTTGCATTCACTGTATGTGTTATATACTTAATGATCGATGATTATGTAATTGCATTGCAATCAATTATATATCATTCAATTTATATGTATGTATATATGTTTATGTATTTTTATATGTGCTTATCCTAATATAATCTGATTTACTTTTTTGTAATATAAACAATAGTTTGTATTAATGCATATTTACATATATATATATATGTAGGTATATATATATATAAATATAGATTTATGTATAATTTTGTATATATATATATATGCATACATGTGTATTTATTATGGTTATTGTTCAATGTGGGAGTCTTTGTGCTAAATGGTTAAGATTGAATTTTAGAGGCTTAGGGGGAGTATCTTGTATGTTGGGTTTTATGATTGTTTCATTTTGAGGTGGTTGGTAATGTGCTTGAGATGTGTGCAAGAGGGTCTATGCCTTGCACTGCTTATACTTTCTTGTGATTGGGATATGTGAGCGAGAGGTTCAATGCCTTGCTCTGTGTGTGGGATCCATGTGGTTTTGTTAAGTGTGCAAGATGTTAAATGCCTTGCTTGTTTGTAGGGTTTACTAGTTACAAGTAGGGGGGTGGCTCTCAATGGGGGCTGAAACCCAAAGTGGTGACCAGGACAACCCATTGAAGAGTTTCTTAATCTAGTGATAACCTAAAAATGAATTAGGGGGTTGGGTAGATTTCACATTAAACAAGATAATGAGATGTCTCACCCATTCATGTAGTGCTCATTTAGGCTAAGGATGGGTTGAGAAGGTCTGGTTGGAAATATCAACTTCCTTGTCCTCACAAAAGGAATGTTGGTTCTGCATGTATGACCCTATGGGGCTGACGTCTAATGAGAGACTATTAGGACAACCATAGATGGGGGCCGACATCTATTGAGAGACTATCAGGACAACCCATGTTAAGACCATGCGATGACACTCTTCCCTATTGCAATCTAGCATTCCCTAGTTATGTTTTCCCCTTTTGTTGTATGTGTGCCTTTGGAAGCGATGTCTGAGTTGTATGTGATAATGTTGTTGCGGTGTTGTGTTAAAGTCATGTACAACCTTGTTAAGTTAGCCTATTGTCTTCTTGATTGTTTGTTTGTTGTGGGACCTTATGTTATCTCCTAGCACGGGGGGTGGACCTTAGGGTTCCACATGGTCAGGAGGTTGGTGATTTTTCCTCCATTGGATTTCCTTGCTGCTTGTTCCTGTGTGTGGAGGTTGTACCTTGTGTAACGGATTCTAGATTCATGATCCAGTTTGAGGAGACAATATTTATGCATATGTATTGGACTTGTATATCAGTTGAACTTTTTATCGTATTTTGATGTATTCTTCCCAATTGTTTTCAGGGAAGCATTATTGTAAGCAATGTAACAATGTAATAGATTATGATGTAATCTCATGTAATGAAATTTGTATATGTATATGTTAGTTGTTTATAAATGATCCTCAATGTTGTTTAATGGATGACATGTATGGAAATGTATATTGTTGAATCATTTGATGTGGTGGATTTAAATGAACTTGATTATTAGATAAATCATGTTAACATATTAGTTAATGAAATGATTCTAGTTCTTGATTAATAGATATGTTAGTAGCGTAGTCATAGGACCTTAGAGGACCTAGGATTAGATTGTATGTTATGTTAAGTAATGCATTTCACTGTTGATTTCAATTTTTTTTTAAAAAAATTGTTCCATTTTTGTAGTGTGGTTGTGTTGTCCTCTAGGGTTTTGTCGTGAGGTGTTACACCATTTATTTACTTGTTATTATATTAGTATATTAACATCATATTATAATATAATATTATAATATATGTACTATATAATATGTAATATATATAACATTTAATATAATTTAATATATTAGATGATAGTATTATAATATTTTATTTAATTTTTAATAATGTAATATATTTTTTTAAAAATTTTAATATATTATATTATTGAATTATTTTTAATATATATTATATTAAATTAACATTTAGTATATTAAATTAGTTTTATGATGCAAGACAAGATTATCTTGATTTTTTACTTATATTTATAATAAATTTATTTACTTTTTCATTTTAAAAATTAAAAAAAAAATTGTTCAAATAATTCATATGTTTAGTTTAAACATAAAAATATAATAATGAAGAAGTAAATGACTTTTCCTTGTGTTAATTTTTTAAAATTATTTAATTATATTTTTAATATGTAAAATATCATTAAGTTTATTTTCAATTTTTTAATAAATAGTTTTTAAAAAAATCTAAAAAATATAATAATTAGTAATTACATTTTTTAAAAATATAATAATAATTAATATAAAATTTTAAACTATATATATGAGTTTTCTATATACTATTAATATTTTTTGAATTAAATATCAAAATTTAAAACCAATCTAGTTGAAACAAAATCAATCTTTCAATTACTTGTTTATTTGGATGTAAATAATGTGTTTAATTTTTTATATTATGGATTTTAATTTATTTATCTAAATTAATGTTTGTTTTAAAATTTATGTATTTAAATTTAATTTGAATATATAAATTATGAAAGTTTAAGTAATCTTTCACCATAAGATATTTATAATAATTCTTTTTCTAGTGGAGTCATTTTGACATCTTCAATGGACCTACTAGCTAATATAAATCATAATAAAAAATATGTATAGAACAAAAAATTACATCTTAACTATATGCTTCACATTCAATTCTAATGAAGATTATATTATTTGTTATAGTAGAGAATGCATTTGTTATAACATAGTTTTTTGTAATGCCCCGCCACACAACCCTAGAGAAATTTGCAATTAACTACTCAAACACACATTTTTTTGTTTTGTTTAAGTACAATTAACATGCAAGTTCACTACCCATTTCCAACAACCTCTAAGGTTACGAGACTGAGATTACTTTAAAACCCAAACAACCAAAAAGGCATGAATTGAAACCATAACATTTAATCACTTAAGAAATTAAGAACACATACATTCCATACATGATAAATTTTATCAAAGAATAAGAGATACCACATGATTTCAAATAACAATAATTTAACAATAAGATTACAACTCTCATTCCCCAAATGAGGTAAATCCAATAAGCATGGTTATATATTACATCTTCCACCTCGATAACAAATGAGGGGTAATAAATTACAAAATTCAACTAAAATGAAGGAAACCTAAAAAGTAACTGGATCCTACAAGCTCTCCCATTGGAAATCTTGTCCGCACAAACAAGAAGAAAACCCAACGAAGTATGGTGCACATTCCACCCAACCAAGTGATACCCGAAGGCCCACTCCCCATGCTAGGAGATAGTAACATGGATTCCTAGACAAGACCATCTACCTCTAGACACAGGCTAAAACATAACTGAACTAAATCAAATACAAATACAACATCACTTAACACAATGGTTACAATGCTTCCAGAGTTAAATAATCAGTTGCATCACTGATACAAACATACTGCTGAATTAGGAGAAGTGTCATCACAATGTTACATGGGTTATCCTGGTAAGTCTTCCTAGGTCCCGACCCCCATCTTGGGATATCCTGGAAACCTCTAACGACTCTCGACCCCTCATGCAAACCAATGCAAAATCATATATATCTCTCATAAAGACAAGATAATGATCTTGCCATTCCAGGCCTTCTTGTCCCATCCCAAGTCTATACAAGCCCTTGCATCCATAAGCGAGGAAAAATTAATCTTATTAAGTGTTTGATACTACATATTCCTCTAATCAGTTTATTTACGTTATCACTGGATTAACTAACTTACAATGAGTTTATAGACACTAAAAATTGTCCTAGGCTTGTGATTTCTAAATTCTCCATCATTTCCCCTTTCATTCTTCATAATTAAATAATTTTTAATTATTTAATTATTTTCTAAAGTCATATGTCTTCTATTAATTAAATAATTTTAATTATTTACTTAATTCATTTTTCTATCTTTATTCCTCCTTGATTGTTAAAATAAGAAGTTTTTATTTGTTTAATTGTAATGGAGTAATTAAGTCCTCTTCTTTCTAAAATTGAGTAAATTCTTATTTTATTTAATTTTTTATCACTTTCACTATAATTAAATGGTATTTTAATTATTTAATTATTCGTGCTTTCTTTTCTCTCATAAAATTGGAAATAGAATTTTTGTTTATTTTAATTTTGGTCCTCTCTTGAGTTTTAAGTTAAATCATTTGTGAATTCAAAGATGATTCCACTGTCACATTCGTCTATAATTAAATAATTATTTTTATTATTTAATCATTCATTGACCACCTAAATTAAATAATTTTTATTATTTAATTTCTCTTATCACCTCTTTGTTTGTGCCAATCTTATCTTCCATATCAAATATTATCTCTTGACATCTCATTTAATTTCACCCCTTGATTGAATTATTTTTATAATTCAATCGAACCTTCATCTTGTCATTGCCCTAATTTTGACCTAACCCTAGTCCATACTACAACTTTCAATTTTGGCCATTGATTTAGACATCTTATTGACATTCAATCTCAACCGTCAATCGAAATTAGACATTTCCTATAAATAAACTCTCTCATAAGCCATTTGGGGGGTTGATTCTTCAAGTATCCTTATGCTATCAAAATCATTCTTTAGTCTTTCATCCATTTCTATCTATTGTCATTCATCTATCATCCCCATGTCAATGTTATGCTACTGAATTGAGCAACCAACATTCATCCAACAATCAACCTTCAAAATCTTGAATTCTCATGCAGGTGGAGAAGAGCCATGGAGGTCAATCAAGTCTAGTTTGAAAATTGGTTTGCATTTCTTTTATTTATTTGTATTTTCATTCTAGTTTGTGCTTCATTGTGTTTGATAGGGTTTAGTTAATTTGTTGTTTTCAATACATTAAATTTGAATTTTTCCCTATTTATAGAGTTACCCTGGCACCACTTTGTGTGACGACCCTCATTGCAAGCCACTCCTCTAAGACAACACGTGGAATAACTCTACAACCCAAGGGTACACAAGTGCGACCTAAGGATATTAAATCCCTATCCACAACATAAAGTCAACACATCCCGTTCGTGATAACTAGGTATCTAACTGGATACATTTAGATGCACTACCCAAGGCAATCCAAAGGTTGACTAACATATTACGACAACCCACACAATTAAATGAAAACCCCATCTAGAAGACTTAACAACCCTTCTAATCAATTTTCCCCAAAGCAATAACAGAAGAAATCACATTTAAAAGAGCAATTTAATAGGAACTAAATCTACTTTGGATTCCCTAAATCCACTTCCTTTAATAAAACTCAATAGTTTATTTCCGCAATAAAACTAATTAAATTATGTCTCTTTTAGACAAAGGATAAAATTTAACTAGATATGTAATTCCCTAATTGCTCCTAAATAATAATAAACATTTACTTCTATGATTGAGAGCATATCGTTTTAAAATAGATAATTGTTTCTTCTTCTCAACATAATCATTTTATAAACAATTAACTCATCTTAATAAACATATTATTTAAAAAACAGAAAAAAATACTGTTCCATCAAAATATATTATTTTAAAAATCAATCCATTAATTTGACTATTATACATTAATTTAAAATTTCACAATTATATTAAAATCATTCCATCATTTAAATCAATATTTTAATATATCCCAACTATATATATATATATATAAAATAATATGCATACATATATACATATAATATAACCTCATATTATATATATATATATTATTTATATATTTAATATATATATATATATATTATTATTAATATATATTAATTATTTATTATTAATATATATTAATATTTTAATATTATATACATATAATATTAAATATTAAATATATATATTTTAAAGATTTATATATATTAATATTTTAATATTGTATATATATAATATTAAACATTAAAAATATATTTTATTATTATTTTGTTTTTTTTGAAAAAAAAGTCAAAGGGAGAAATGGGAGCAAATTTGTATTGGGACCCATTGAGTTGAGAGGGTGGTTGTGTTTACAGTCAGACCCATGGTTAATGAGCATGACTATATTAACCTGACCAAACCCACCATTAATGAAGGCGTGGCCATTTTTGACAACATGATTTTTAAATCCACAGAACAATTTCAAAGGCGGGTTTATTTCCATAAAAAATCACAAATACATAAAATACATATAAATATATATATGTATGTATATATATATATATAAATATATATATATACGTATATATATATACATATAAATATATATATATATACATATAAATACATATAAGTATGTATATATATATGTACATATATAAATGTATATATATACATATAAATATATATATATATATACATATATATACATATAAATGCTTATATATATATATATATATTCAAATTTAACAAAAATAACAATTTAGTTGAGCAAATAAATTCTAAAAAAGAGTTATTTACAACCATAATGCAATTTTTTTAAGTTCATTTCTAAACCAAGGTTTCAAAGTTTTGAAACAAGATTTGAACATGGGTTTTTCTTGCAAATCAAACAGAGTTTAAATATTTTCAACATCATAATAAAAATTGTGAAACCTTTCAAAATGAAAACTAAATTAATAGAAAGAAAACCTGGTTTTCCAAAAGCTTGAAAGGTTGTCAATGGTGCTCTAAATTCTTCTTCTGATTCTAGCTCCTCCAAGAAATCCAATTTGCTTCTCCAAATCCAAAAGAAACAAAGCCAGAGAAATTCCCTTTTCCTCTCTTACATTTTCCAAAATTTTTCATTTCTCCCCAAAAGAAACTCTATCCAAAGTCCCAATAGTAAGAAAAGTAATAGAAGCAAAAATCAAATATCTATCAACCACCCTCATAGAATTTTTAAAAGCAAAGGAATGAAATCTCTTAAATTTTGCTGCATTTCATTTTCAAAAATGCAAATTAAAACATATTTTCAATTTTCCAATTTCAATCAAAATATCTATTAATTCCAAAATGAATAACTTAATTCAATTCAACACAATTAATTTAATTAATCAATAAAACAAATCTAATCCAAGATTAGATTATTTTATTAATTAAATGAAATTAATTAGTAAATTAAATAACATTTCTAACATTATAACCATATTTATTTAATCAACAACTTAACTACATAAGCCATTTATTTACCTTTATAACTTGAAATTAAATAATAACCAAGGTGAAATGAATAACATATTGCAAAACGTGAAGAGGAAATCACATAATGCATAAAATTTCGCCCATGAGTGGTGCAATCTGTCCCCTTCTACCAATACAATATTACCTGGCGCAATTTAACCAATAATATTTTTTTTTTGATAAAAAGGGGTAAAAACTTTATTGAAAATCAGAGCAAAGCATTACATAACAGCAAAGGGACAAAGCCCCAAGAACCAACAAAACCACAAGAAAAGCCAGGAACAAAATCACTCTTCCCCAATAGCCCTCCCATCCTCTGCAAGAATCCTCTCCAAATCCTGACATAACTCACGGGGAATCTGCTCCCACCCATCAATCTTCCCACCATCAATATTCTCTGATGCCCATTTGGCTAGACAATCAGCTTCCCTATTCCATTCCCTTGGAATATGGACATAAGATACTGACTCCATCAAAGAGCTAACCTGCAATATCTGCTGCACCAACATAGCCAACTGCCAGCTAACATTAGAAATCTTCTTTCCATGAAGTAAATTGACCAAGACCTGAGAATCTGACTCACAAATAACCTTACGCCACCCTAAAGCATATGCCCGTTTCAAGGCATAGAGAATAGCCAAGCCTTCCATCCTATTGACAGTTTGTATCCCTTCATTAGCAAAAAAAATAAAAACCACTGATCCAGAAGAATCCCTACCAACCCCGCCAATCCCAGCAGGTCCAGGATTTCCCCTAGATGAGCCATCCGTATTAATTTTCAAAAAGCCAGTAGGAGGGGGCAACCAACTCCCCACCCTTTGAACTTTTTGCTTCACACGCCTACCTCTCCTGACGCAAGCAGAAGCTGAAGATAGCCCCTGAATACCCAGCCGATCAACCATCTCAGCATCTCCTTTCTCTAACGGCAACATAATCTCACCTTTAGCTTCGACTGTCTCCTGGATCATTCCCACAATTCTAAACCAAACTTGTTGAATCCCCAAATTTTCACCTCAAAAGATTCTTCGATTCCTTTCCAACCAAACTTGCCAAAGCAGAAAGATGGGACCAACATACCAAACATCTTGCAAGAAAGAGGCCGAGGAGGGGGGCCTCCCCAGACTAATCCAAAACTCAACCAAGGAGGAGGCATGAATGCATGGGATTTTCCAAACACCCCACCAGAAATGCCAGAGCTATAAGGTGAAGGAACAATGAAAGAACAAGTGAGGAGAGTCCTCCTCCCCACACCCGCAGAGAACACACCTAGATGGGCCTGAAAAACCTCTCTTATAGATATTATCCCAAGTCAAACACCTATTCCAAGCCAAAGTCCAAATAAAGCAATTACACTTTGGCCAAGAAAACTTATTCCAAACTTTCTTCCACCAATGAACCTCCACCCCCTCAATCTGCTGGGAAAGCAACTCCTGATACCCAGAAGAAACAGTGTAAGCACCCTTGGGGTTAGGAGACCAAGCCAACACATCTTGATCCATGAGGGAGCTACAACTTCGACAAGAAAGAATGTAATGAAGCTCAGCGCACTCCTCCATACCAACAATAGGCCATTCCTCAGGATTCTTCCATCTTGCCTCCACCAACTGCCCCTGAAAGGAAAGAGACTTAAAGTCACACACCCTCGACCATCCTGCTTCACAGAACCTCTGGCACAATGTAAGCAAATGAGGATACTGAGAAACAATGGGAGGGTGGCCATCCCAAGCGTCATGCCAAAAATGTGCCTCTGACCTGCTCTTGCATATCCAGAATAAGCCACCCTTAACGAGCGCAGCCCCTTTCTTGAGAGTATTCCAAATCACAGATCCTTTCCCTGTCAAGCTATAACGAGGGATATCACTTTGAGGAATCCCTGGAAAGTACTTTTGAGTCAAAATTCTGGCCCACACCCGGTCCTGTTCCACACACCAACGCCAATACAATTTAGCAGCCAGAGCCGTACCAGACAACAAAGACTGCCTTAACCCAAGACCACCAAACTGTTTAGGGCTACAAACAACATCCCATCTAACAAGGCTCCACTTGGAAGATAATAAACTACCAGCCCATAAAAATTGTCTTGCTAAGGAATCAAGATCCCTAACAAAGCCCATTGGCGCCACCTGAATCATACACATATAAAGAGGGAGAGCTTGAACCACAGATTTGAGCAGCTGAACCCGACCCACAAAAGACAGCCAGCGAAGGGTCCAATGAGTGACTTTAACACGAAATTTTTCTAGAAGAGCCTGCCAAGAATCCCTAGACTGCCTACCAACAAAAATAGGGATCCCAAGGTAGGTCAGCGGGAGATCCCCAATCTGAAATCTGAGAATATGAGCAATTCTCCTTTGAATGGAGTTCGGAGTATTGAAGAAAAAAATGGAAGACTTGCCCTCATTAATTGACTGGCCTGATGCAGTAAGATAAATATCCAATACCTTGCGCATGTTTGAAGCCTCCCTAATAGTAGCCATGCCCATCAAAGTTGTGTCATCCACAAACTGTAAGTGAGATTGCACTGGTAAGCCACCTCCCCATTGCCATCCTTGAATGAAACCCCCCTCCACATTCCTTTTTATCAACCGTCCCAAACCTTCCACCAAAAGAAGAAACAAGTAAGGAGAGAGGGGGTCACCTTGACGTAAACCCCGAGAAGCACCAAAGAGTTCAGAGTGCTCCCCATTAATCAAAACAGAGAAAGAAACTGAATTCACACAACTCATAACCCAGCGAATCCACTCCTCAAAACCAAAGGCCCCCAGAACTTTTTGGAGGAAGGACCATCGAACTCTGTCATAAGCCTTGGCCATGTCAAGCTTGATGAACATAGCCTTATCTTTGGAGTTGGCCATAGAATGAATAGTCTCTGTAGCAATAACCACCCCATCCAAAATCTGGCGGCCCACCACAAAACCACTCTGTTCCTCAGAAATTAGCAGCGAAAGCCACTTTTTTAACCTATCAGCAATCAACTTAGAGATAATTTTATAAATAACATTGCAAAGAGAAATGGGGCGAAATTGACTTAACCGATCAGCCCCATCACCCTTGGGGATTAGAGCAAGGAAGGTAGAATTTAGGGCCCGAAGCATTTGCTTATTCTTTTGAGACTCTTGAACAACTGCCAATAAATCCAGCTTGATAATCTCCCAAAATTCCTAGAAGAACTCAATTGGGAAGCCATCCGGACCAGGAGCTTTACCCTTCTTCATCTAGAAAACAGTCTTCTCTAGCTCCTCCAGTGAAATATCACTCATAAGATGCTCCTTCATCTCCCAAGAGACCAAAGAAGGAATACAAGAGAGGACCTGAGCCTCTTCAACTGAGTCCCCCTGTGATCCTCCCTGAATAAAGAAGCAAAATACTGCACAACTTCATTTGAGATATCCTGAGTAGAAGAAAGAACCTCTCCCCTGTCAGTCACCAAAGCTGAAATAGAATTACCATGACGTCTGGCCTTCACCAATTGAAGAAGAAGGCAGTATTCTTGTCTCCCTCCTGAAGCCACTCAATCGAGCTTTTTGTTTCAGTAGATTTCCTCCCTCCAGCTCCCACTCCTCTAGAGCTTTCAATGCCCTAGCCTCATCCCGCAACAAATCCTCAGACACCCCATCCTCCCTAATCAACCTAGTAATACCATTCAGCTCAGCTTGTGCAGCAAGCTTTGCATGGTAAATGTTTCCAAAGCAATGTCGGTTCCATCGTTTAAGCTGATACTTAACATATTGAAGGAGCTTAGCAAAATTATACATTGCAGTACCATAAGCAGGTCTACCATACCTCCACCATTCAGCAACACATCCATAAAGGTCAGGGTCCCGCAACCACATTAGCTAGAATTTGAAGGTTGGCGTTCGAGGCATCCGAGCAGAAGAGATAACTAGATTTATAGGCCAGTGATCTGAACCTCTCCAGTCTAATATCTCAGAACTAGAAGACCACATTCCCCCAACCCAAAAGCAGGAGACCATGAAATGATCCAGTCGTTCAACAATGCAACTATCACCAACCCTTCTGTTGTTCCAAGTAAATTGACCATTGCTAGGTTTGATATCAACAAGATTGAGAGCAGATATATTGTCCTGAAACAACAATGCAGAAGGCTCTAGTCTTGCAATACCACCCGTTTCTCAGCTAATTCAGTAATAGCATTAAAGTCCCCTGCAATGATCCAAGGATGATAGGGAAATAGGCTACGAACAAAACGAATATGTGTCCATAAAAGAAGTTTACCCTGGAACTCAACAGGTGCATAAACATTGGAGAAAAGAACAAACTCTCCTGACTCAGGACACGAGGCAACCATGGATAAGGAGGACTTGAAGGATAACCACCACAAAGGTTGAATCTTCCGAGGGTTCCAGAAACAAGCCACACCCCCCGAGAATCCCTGAGCCCCAATACACTGGCATTGACCATTCTTCCACAACTTAGGCACTAAACCCATCATGCACTCAACAGATAACTTGGTCTCCTGAAGAAAAAGAACATCAGGAGAATGACTTCTTACCAACTCACGAACAACTTTTTGTCTAGGGCCACTGTTCAAGCCCCTTACATTCCATGAAATAATGATCATTTCAAAGGAGTCAAAAAATGAGAATCTAGGGTCTTAACAGACCCTGACTCCACCAAAGTCTCCCCCATCATCTTAATCTTTTCCAAATCTTTCTTCCTGCCAAGTTTAACACTTTTCTCTGACCCCCCTTCTTGCCATCCTTTTGCAAAATGCCCAGTTGAGGAGAAGGCTTGCTACTCTTAGCCACATCCGATCCAACATTTCGTGCAGGAAAAGACGTGCTTCCATCCCCCTGCCCCAACTCAACATTTGGACCCGACATCACCTGAGCCCCAACCTGCACATCAGTGACCATAGGTATGGCAGATTCCTCCTGTGGAGCAGGAGGAGTAATGGAAGTGTGATCCTCCAGGCCAGAACCAACCACACCCGGATCCACACTTATTAACCCTGGATTAACTTCTTGCTGACCCAAATCATCCAGGACCTCAAACCTGTTAAAAGTATCCTCATCTTGTCTCTCCATCAAAGTCCTCTTTTGTCCTCTATTCCGGTTACGAGCCTTAACAGGAACATAACCCTCAGCATCTGCACCCTCAACAGAAATAGGATTCTTCCCCTTATCAACATCAGAATTGTTACGAGGAGGAGGTGGAGGCTGAGGCACCACAGGCTTAGCCTTCGGGCATCTACGCAACAGGTGACCATATTCATGACAGAGGCGACATCGGAAAGGAAGGGTTTCATAATCCAATTGTTGTACCCAAGAATGGGGACCCACACACATATCAAAAGCATCTGGCAAAGGCCTACTCAAATCAATTTCCACACAAATTCGAGCAAAAGTCATTACTTTCTTACCTAGGGTTTGTGTCGAAGACCCCACCGGCTTCCCAAGCATCGAAGCAAGCATGTGCAGAACATCCTCACGACAACATTCAATTGGAAATCTGGGCAACCGAACCCACACCGGAACACGATTCGGAAGCTCCTCCGAGGGATTAAAGCCTGCATGCCATGGCTTGATGAACAACCCAACTTGGTTGTGAAAATAGGGCCCCCCCTCAAAAACCCTATTGCGATCAGCCAAGCAGATAAATGTGACCATGAAAAAATTATTTGCAAGCAGCGTGACCTCCATTTCACCCTCTGGCTCCCAAGTCCTCCGAGCCCAAGTTTCCAAAAATTGTAGAGACACTCTCATTCCCAAAAATTTGCAGTACAGAGAATGCTTTGAATAATATTCAATATCCTCAGCAATCATCTCAATCGGAATCACCAATTTAGGTCTCTCTTTGCAACGCTCAAGGTAGCCGTTAATCTTCAAGATCCGAGATCCACCAGATGAATTCGATTCCAAAGACCCTGTATTTGGAGAGAAGAGGGTGTTTTCAAAAACCCTCGCTCCTTGTCTTGGCAATTTCAAGCCCATCGCAGCATGAAAATCTATGTCGGGCGCAACCCTAGATGGATCACCCTAAGACATAGCCGCCAAATGGCCTGGGATGAACATGCATAGGAAAGATCCGGCCCCAGACACAACATATTAGAGGAAACCCTCCCACGCAGGAAAAATGGCCAAACACAACCAGGCCAGAGCTTCAAAAAATAGCCACAGTAAAAAGATCAACCCCCCAACAGAACGAAGCAAACACCCACCCCAACCTTCGCACAAATAGAGAAAGCAAACATGAGCTAGGGCTCGGATGCCCTAGCTCGGCTCCTTGTAGTTGCAGACCGAAATGCCATCCTCAAAAATCCTTAGAAAAAATGTCAACTTCAATAATATAATCAAAAACATAAAACATCATTAATTCAAATATTTGTTAAGCTAATCCAAAGCATGCCATAATGATAACATCAGAATAAAATACCATCACATCAAAATATAACATTCACATCGCTTTACAGTTAGCGATCAAATAATAGCCAAGTACCATAGCCAAAGTATTAACAGAAACAAAGCATAACAAAGAAGAACACTGTTCGATCAAAAGAGCAAAAAATGGAGGGGTGCTACAGTTTTGCATTTTCTATAAGCAATATTTGTCACCATAATCATTTTTTTTGTTCTTGTTAAAGACCATATATATGAAATACAAGTACTTTGTTCTTCTTGTTAAAGATCACATATACTAGCATATATACCTTATATATAATCTATATAATATACGTCATATTTATAATTTTATTTGCTTTTTTATGTCACAGTGGATGTACATTGTACATATTTGTCCTTCTTTGTATGTCTTTAGTCTTTAGTCTCGACACGCCATTGAAATTTCATCCTCGTCCTTGCTGACAATGTGAACATCACAAAATAAGCATGGGTATTAAAGAAAATGAGTCGATTATTGTTCCGCCTCTAAGGGAACTTTCTATCTTTGAAACTGAGCTATAGAAGAGCATGATCGATACAATTTTTCTAAAAAATATTACTTGAGCTTATCAAAATCCCATGAATGCTAGCCATTCTAACACAAATACAATTGCTTTGGAAATCTTTGAAAAAAACTAATGTTTAGGTCTCAAAAATAGAAAGTAGTTGATAGTAAAGGTTATAAGTGTAGGTCTTCATGTGGTCATTTAGCTTATTTTGATTAGCAATCATTGTTCATTTATTTAAAAAATATTTATGGAGGTGACGGTCCTTTGAATATTAACTTTTCTGTTTATACATGGGAACACTCTAGCTACTTAAATTTAACTAGAAAACACATTTATGTAACCGCATCTGAACATGAAATAACCAAATTTGATCACAATAAGAGGAAGAAATGCAAGACAATCCTTGTCACATTAATCAACTTGCAAAGCCAACTAGTGTTGTGCTACCCCTTCTCATGTTTGAGGAAAGAAGAAGAGTGATATGTGGGATATGAAAGATATTGAACTATAGATGAAGATCAATTTTATAAATAAACAAGTAAATGAATAGAAGTTTGACCATATGATGAGGAGTAGGTTTTTAAAATAGATTACTACTGCCTCTATAAACACTAGAAATGAAAATGATTTTTTTTATAATCAATCATTTTGCATAATTTGGTTTGGTTTTATGGATGACTTATAGTATACGGTATTGCCTCTTTAGACAATTTAAACAACTTCCTCTATTTCTAATCCTATCTTTGATAGTTTAAACAACTTCATCTTGTCCTATTTATTGACAAGGCATCTCTTAATATATGTATCCTACATTGCATGATTGAAACTTGTGACCTCTTTTTTATTTTCAATCATAATTTTTTTAAAATTTTGTATTAATTATTATTATATTTTTTAAAAATGTAATTACTAATTATTGTACTTTTTAGATTTTTAAAAAAATATTTACTAAAAAATTTGAAAATAAACATAATGATATTTTACATATTAAAAATATAATTAAATAATTTTAAAAAATTAAACTCAAGGAAAAGTCATTTACTTCTTCATTATTTTATTTTTATGTTTAAACTAAACATATGAATTATTTGAACAATATTTTTTTTAATTTTTAAAATAAAAAAGTAAATAAATTTATTATAAATATAAGTAAAAATAAAGATAATCTTGTCTTGCATCATAAAATTAATTTAATATACTAAATTTTAAATTAATATAATGTATAATCTAATATAATATATATTAAAAATAATTCAATAATATAATGTATTCAAATTAAATAAAAGAGAAGGATAACTCTCAACGTATTTTTTATATATTAATATTTAATATATGTATGATAGTTATTTTTTTCATATATTTATTTTAGTTTTTCTTAAATAAACAACCACAATGACTATAATCAAAAAATATTTATATAATTTCTAAGGAATTTTTTGAACTCTATAAAGATTATTTACTTGTTATATTCTTTATTCTATACATTTATCTACTTGTTATTATATTAGTATATTAACATTATATTATAATATAATATTATAATGTATATATTGTATAATATATAATATATATAACATTTAATATATAATCTAATATATTCGATGATAATATTATAATATTATATTTAATTTTTAATAATGTAATATATTATATTATTGAATTATTTTTAATATATATTATATTAGATTATATATTATATTAAATTAACATTTAGTATATTAAATTAATTTTATGATGCAATACAATATTATCTTGTTTTTTTACTTATATTTATAATGAATTTATTTACTTTTTAATTTTAAAAATTAAAAAAGATATTGTTCAAATAATTCATATGTTTGGTTGAAATATAAAAATATAATAATGAAGAAGTAAATGACTTTTTCTCGTGTTTACATTTTTTAAATTATTTAATTATATTTTTAATATGTAAAATATCATTAAGTTTATTTTCAATTTTTTTAATAAATAATTTTTAAAAAAATTTAAAATTATAATAATTAGTAATTACATTTTTTTAAATATATAATAATAATTAATATAAAATTCTAAACTATATATATAAGTTTTCTATATACTATTAACATTTTTTGAATAAAAAAAGCTCGTTAATTTCAAATGAATAGGGAGGATTTGTTGTTGGTAGACAAATTTTGGATGGGATCATAATTGCGGCTGAAACCATTCACTCTATGGGTGCTTCAAGAGTGAAGGCCATGTTCATTAAACTGGACATGGCTAAAGCTTATGATCAGGTGAAGTGGACTTTCCTCTTTAAGATCCTGAGGGCTTTTGGCTTTTCCAGTGAGTGGATTGAGTGGGTTAAGAGTTTCGTAACTTCGGCTTCCTTTTCGGTGTTGGTCAAAGGAGAGCCTACTAAGCTTCTTGGGGCATCTCATGGCCTCAGACAAGGTGACCCTTTATCTCCTCACCTCTTCATTTTAATGGTTGAAGGGATGGGCAGATTTATTAGGTCTCATGTGGAGTTAGGCTTTATTCAAGGCTGGGATTGGGGAGCTAGAATTCCCCACCAATCTCATCTTCAGTTTGTGGATGATATTGCTTTGATGGGTTTGGCTAGAATTGATGAAGCTATTGCTATACGAAAAGCACTGGATTGTTATTTGGTTGCTTTAGGACAATGTATTAATGAGGGGAAATCTTTCATATATTTCTTCAATATTCCTAAGCTCATTCAGAAGAAAATTGTGGGAATCCTTAGATTTCAAATTGGCATGCTTCCTTTTATGTATCTTGGTATTCCTCTAGCTATCTATTCACTCCCGAGGCTTCATTGGCAGGATATTATTGACAAGTTTTGTAAAAAGGTGAGTCACTGGACTTATAGATGGCTCTCATATGTTGGTCAAGTAACCCTTTTGAAAGCAGTGGTTCAGGCCCTTCATCTATACAGGTGTTTTGTTTTATCGACACCCTCTTGCTTTATCAAATATTTTGAGAGTCTGTCCTGACAGTTTCTTTGGTCCGGTAATCTCTTTTATAGGAAGTGGAGCTTGGTTAGGTGGTATATGGCTTGTAGACTGAAGCAAGAAGGTGGCTTGGCTTGCATAGAACTTATTTGAATGGGAAAGATTTGGTTGCTAAGTTATACTGGAGATGGTGTACTCAACAACATTAGCTTTGGGCTAAAATTCTCACCTTAAAATATCTTAGGGAAGTGGAGAGTGTTGATGTTCCTCCTTTTAATCTTGAGGGGAAGGGTTCAATGATTTGGGGCACTCTCAAAAGAGGGGCCAATTTAATTAAACAAGGTTTGTTTTGGATATGCAACAATGGTTTGGATGCTCTGTTTTGGTTGATTCCTAGGATGGACACCTCGTATTATGTTGTCTCATCATCATTTGCAGGAATTATGTAACCACTTCCTTGAGGCGGGTTAGAGCTAGGTGGCAGATTTCAAAGTGCTTCAGGTTATTGATCAAGTGAATCTCTACAGGTGGAAGGACCCGCAGGATTGGCCTTCTGGGGGATCAAAGGAGGATCATCATGAGTTGGCCAATATTTTGGCTGGGCGAGCTTGCAACTCTTTTAAGGGGAGAGATGTTCTAGCTTGGGGAGATGAGTCGAAGGGAAAATTCTTGGTTGCTTTTGGATACCAAGTATTGGACAGGCAAGCATTTGGGGGTTTGGGGGTTCTGTGGTGGAAACAGGTCTAGAACAAATTTTCTTGGCCTAAGTGCAATTTCTTTACTTGGCTGGTGGTGCAGAAGAAATGTCTCACCTGGGAGAATCTAAGAAAGCATGGATTCATGGGCCCTTCTATGTGTTTTTTATGCAATTTTCATGAATAGTGTTCCTCACATCTATTTTTTCAGTGCTCCTTTGCTAGAACGATTTTGAATTTCTGGTGGAGAGCTTGGAACCAACCATGCTGTCATGCCTATTCTTTGGAAGACTTTTGGAGGAGCCAGGGAAGGCCTCCAGTGATGACTTCTTTTCTTGAAACTACTTGGAAAATTGGACCTAGTCTTATTATTTGGCATATTTGGTTGGAGCACAATTGTAGGGTTTTTTTGGATAAAAAAAATTTGGTTGGTCAACTTTGGAGGAGGATTTTGGGGGTTATTCAGGAAACTCTGGTGGCTAAGTGTGACCTTTTGGTCCTAGTGGATCCTAGTGACTTGAACATCATTAAAACTTTGGAGATTCCAGTTGGTGGCAGGGGTTGCTCTAGGCCTTGATAGAGAAGGTGTGGTAGAGTAAGGATCTAGCACAATGGTTATTGGAGCCCCCCACTTCTGGGGATTTTGAAAATTAATACAGATAGATCGTCTAGGGGTAACCCTAGTCATGTGGGGGTGGGTGGTATTGGTAGGGATAACTCAGGGGTGGTGAGTTTCTTCTTTTCCTTGTATAAAGGTAAGAAAACCAATAACTATATGGAGGATTTAGTGATTCTATTGGCCCTTGAACGGGCTTACGCCCTTGGTTTGAGGAGCATTGTTTGTGAGTCTAATTCTCAGTTGGTGGTTGACATGTTGAATAAACAATATTTTGATGGTGTGAATTGGCAGCTTGCAGTTATGGCTAAGAAAATTATTACTTTGAGTGGGATGCTAGATAATATCACCTTTTGTCATATTCCTCAGGAATGGAACAAGGTGGCGGATTGCTTGGCTCGATGGGCATCTGAGAAGATGGGTACTTGGATGGTGGAGGATTGGGATGACCTCCCTGAGGACCTTTCCCACATTCTAGAGGAGTCGGTGATGGAGGATATGTGGTGCTTCTTGGGAGTTTCTTGATTGTTGTTTGCTTTCTTGACCCAAGGTAGGTCTTTTGTATTGTTTGATTTGTTTGCTATTCTGGCTCAATAAAGTTTTAACCATTTAATTTAATTTAGTGTTTTTTTGAATCAAATATCAAAATTTAAAACCAATCTAGTTGAAACAAAATCAATCTTTCAATTAGTTATTTATTTGGATGTAAATAATGTGTTTAGTTTTGTAACGCCTCGCCAAGGAACCCCAAAGGACAACACATAGCAAGGCTAAATAATGGAACATCTTTTTTTAATAACAGTAAATTGCATAATATATCATACATACAAACTAATCCTAAGTACTGTAAGGTCCCATGACTACGCTACTAACAAAACTCTAACAAGAACTAGAATTATCCCATTAACAACTATGCTAATATAATTTATCTAATATTCAAGTCAATTTTACCATAACATTAAATGATTAAACAATATGAATCTCCATAACATGTCATTAGATAAACAATATTAAAGATCATTTATAAAAAACTAGCAACATATATACAAATTACATTACATGAGAGTACATCAAAGTTTGTTACATCATTACATTGTTTACAATAATGTCTCCCTGAATACAATTGGGAAGAATACATCAAACTACATTAAATAGTACAACTGATATACAAGTCCAATACATAAACATAAAAGACTGTCTCCTTACACTCGATCATGAATTGGAACCTGCTACACAAGGTACAACCTCCACGCACATGAACAAGTAGCAAGGAAACCCAATGGAGGAAAAAGCACCAACCTCCCGACCATGTGGAACCCTAAGGTCCACCCTCATGCTATGAGATAACATAAGGTCCCACTACAAGCAAACAATCAAGAAGACAACATGATAACATAGACAAGGGCTATACATGACTACAATTTAGCACTGCAATAACCTTAACAACACATACCACACATTCATCGCTTCTAGAGGTACACACACAACATAAGGGAAACACAAAACTAGGGAATGCTAGATTACAATAGGGAAGAGTGTCATCGCATGGTCTTGGCATGGGTTATCCTGACAATCTCTTACCAGATGCTAACCCCCATAGAGTGACACATGCAGAACCAACATTCCTTTTGTGAGGACAAGGAAGTTGGTCTTGCCAACCAGGTCTTCTCAACCCATCCTTAGCCTAAAAGAGCACTACAGGAATGGGTGAGACATCCATTTATCTTATTTAATGTGAAATCTACCCATTCCTCCTAATTCATTTTTTTGGTTATCACTGGATTAAGAAACTCTCCAATTTTATTCTTCATTTTGTTCCTCTAATTGACAAATGCCACTAACTAAATCAATATTATTCTTCCTATTTAAAAAATTCCTTCAATTTATCTAAATTTGATTAATTCAATTTCTCCTATTTTCTATCTAATTTTTCAAGTTACCTAATCCACATGTAACTCCCCACCACGTAACCCTAGAGAATGATGGAAACACAATGAAAGTATAACAATTTTTTTTTTTAAGTGTAATTATAACAAGTAAAATGAACTACACTTAACACATACATCCTCTAAGGTACATGACAACACTTACATTCAAATCCCAAAATACAAAAATAAACTAATCTATAGCATATAAATAATACTCATAATATAATAACATACATCCAAAGCATTAAACTCATCTCAAGATACAAAGTACATTAAAGTATCATCCATAGATAACATACATTCCATATAACAGTTACAAAGCTCATTTCCAAAATGAGGAAGATCATATAATGCAGTTACAATTACAAAGATACAAGAATCCTCCTCGAATACAAATGAGGAATATTACATATATAAGGTATCCAACTAATACAAATGAACATAAGAGAAAGTACAAAGCAACTAGTACACGCAAGCTCTCCAATCTGGAAGACCCCACCATCACGAACATGAATTGGGAACCCAACAGTGTAAGCTGCACGTTCCACCCAACCAAGTGGTACCCGAAGGCCCAACCCCTGTGCTAGGAGATAGTAAAAAGGGATCCCTAGGCAAAACCAACAACCTCTAGACATAGACAAACTCAAGACTAAACTACATAAGAACAATACATTACATGAAGGTTACATTGCTTCCAAAGTAAAATAATCAAACTGCACAATACATATTGTTGTCATAGGAGTGTCACACATAATTTGCTATGGGCTACCCTGGCGTAACCTTTCCAGACTACTGAACCCCCATTTTGGGTTACCTTGGCTACCTCTACCGACCACCAGACCCCCATCCTAGGTTACCCTGGCTACTTCTACCAGTCGTCAGACCCCCATCTTGGGTTACCTCGATTGCCTCTACCGGCCATCAGGCCCCCATACAAACTAACTTTATTATTATGAGAGTTACCCATTCCCTTAATTATTTTTAAGTTATCACTTGATTAGACCCTTAGTGAGTTACCCTAGCGCCCCTTTGTGTGCCAAACCCCCACTAAGAACCACTTCCCTACTAACAACATGAGGATTTAATCCACAACCAAGGGTAAACAAAGTGCACAAAAATCGATAATAAATATCAACCATACTACAAGAGGCAACACATCTCATTCATAGTAACTGGGTGTCTATTTCCTTTTTTTAAAATTTTAATCATTAAAAATAATATATTTTATGCATTTGCATGCATCTATTTAAAAATACAATTATCCTTTTAAATATATATATATATTTAAAATTAAATTACTATTTTCATACAATTACAAAGTGTATATGTATATATATATATACATATATGCATATATATATATATTATATTTTAGAAACTTTAATAAAATAATATTTAATTCAAAATCAAATTTTGAAAGGGCGAATGAGGGTTTACAAGGCTAATGACTGTACACAGCCGAACCCCCACAGTGGGGACGCGACTTGTGTAGGCAACGTCGACGCTTCCTATGAAGGTAGCACTGGGCGTTGCCTCACAGTCTACCTCCCCTATGGGGATGACTATGGGTAGCCCTTCCCCCATAAAATAAACATTTTCATATATATTTTTAAATTCTACAAATTATTAAAAATTCGTCGTACAAGATCTACAGACTGGCTTTTCTTTTATTATAATTTTTTTTCCACAATAAATTTCTACAGGATAACTTCACAAAAGTATACATATACATATACATATACATATATATATATATAAACATGAATGCCCAATCAGGCAAATTATTTTCATAAAACCTTTCTACATGAAGTATTTAGAAAATTTCACAAAGGTTTTCTAATTTTCCTAGCCAAATAAAACTAATTGGGAAAACAAATTTAAATGATATTCTTCTACAGGAATATCTTTCCAATTCAAATTATATTTTCCCCAATTTTATCAAGAAGATTGAAATCAATTCCTACAAAGATTTCCAAATTTCTCTATTATTTTCCCTCTGAGTTTTCTATTGTTTAAAAACAAATTTCAACAGAGGCTCTCTGATTTCACTATAAAATTTTCTACAGAAACTCTTAAAAATTTACATGGAAAATTCTCCAAATACAGAAAGCTTTTAAATCTATAAAATAAATTAAAGCTTCTACACAAATACTTCTTTTACATGCAATCTCTCCAATTTGCAAAACAATAATAATAATTTAAAGAACCTGTATCTGGAAGCTTGAGGAAATGAAATTTGAAGAAGAGTTTTGCTTCCAGATTCCAAATTGCCAAAGCTTCCTCCAAGAAAACCACTTTTCTAGAAAGAAGAAAATAAAAACCAAAGCCCATAATTTTCCTAAGAACTTTCTTTTCAATTTTCAACAACATCCTCTAAAAATATATTTACCATTCTTGTAAAGTAACCTCCTTCCTCTTTCAGTTATTGCAAATATTCTCTTAGAGAATAAATTTCCAACTACTGTGTTTAATAAATTTTCTTTCACACATGTCAAATATAAAATATCTTTTAACCAACTCTTAGATATTTCCTCTAAGATATTTATGCAATTTACTAATTCAAATTCACATAATAATTTCTAAATAAATTTAATCTAATTAATTTAATTACCTTATAAAATAAATTTAATCTCAAAGATTAAATTACTTTACAAAATAATTAAATTAAATACTAAGCTTCTAATAATATTAATCAAAATTAATTAAATAATCATTATAAATCATTATAAAGCATTAATTTAACATTAATTTCCACATAATAAACTTTGCAAAATAAATAAATAACAAGGCAAATAGGGACAACATGACAACTCAACAAAACTAGACAAAGACTGATGACACACTGTGACTAGGGTTGTGGCTTGACAAGGAAAACCCCGTTACTATCTTCCAATCAACTATACCATTAAGTAATGGACTTGCTCAAACTTGTGAATCCAGGTGGAGTTGATGTCATGTACCTGCAATCCTGCAATAAAAACATATGTCGTACATGCATATAAAGATCATAAATAATCACATCATGAAGAGAAAATCATGAAATTATAGGGCACTCGCAAGCAAGTGATGCCATCTCATTCCCTTCACTAATACAGTGTCACATCAAAACTGACAAAATTAAAACATCAATTAACTACATATGTACATATATCAATTATGTTAACCAAAAAGCATGTCATAAACAACAATCATCCATAAAGTGTACCATCACATCACAATATGAAAACCATCGTCGCTCCAGTGCCAGTGATCAAATAACAACAACATAATATCATGGTCTATCAAAGTAAAAGAATTGTCTGAAAATATAAGCAAATCAGAGGGGTACTACACCATAAATTATTTAATTCTCATAGACAAGAGTAACCTTTCTACTATAACAACAATTTATAAACATAAAAATAATACAAACAAAACATACACATATATTAAACTGAATGTTGTTTTTAATAAAATAATCTATACATATATTGTAAATAAAATACTAATATATTATTTAGACACCACTATACATATGCATATGGCATTATCAAAGGATATCTAATGTAAATCACAGAGCTGGGTGCTAAGTATATATACAAGGCAGAAATAAGAAATCACAATGTATAGTCGACTGCCAACACAAAGTGTATGCATTTTAACAAAGGGCCATAAATGGTAAAACTATTGAGTTCATTGCTCAACTAAGGAAAGAAAACAACCTATTCCTTCAATATGATAACACATCTTTAAAAGAATGAAGGTAAAGTTTATCAAATATTATAAACTCAAGCACTAAAAATCGTCGACTATTATATATACATATTTATCCAAAATTGAATGCCTCCCCAATTCTTTTATTCATTGAATTTTTTTAGATAGTTGGATATTCATCAAAATAAAGGCTCAAAATCCATATTGAATACTGAAAATGATTACATGCAACGAATTCCAAAAGCCAAGTATTGATTACTAAATGCAATGAACTTTAAACTGAATTTCAAGCAAAGAGCATAAGAACCGAATCACCATACCTTTAAGTGTATGAATGAATTCGCATTTTTTTTCTAGTATCAAGTATATATAGTGCAAAGAAGAAATTTCCATTTAATGACAAGCCAAACCCAAAATATGTTCATTAAAAAAAGTCGCAGACTAGGTAAGGTCTCGACTTAACAATATCGAATGAGTCTGAATATTCTATTGACTAAAAGTGCGGAGTTAGCATTTAATTTGAGTTATGGTAATGCCTTCAAAAAATCCGCGATGGAAATATAAGGGGTGTGCACACTTGGAAAAATTTTCCCTAAAGAAACATGGTCTCATGGATTGTCATGATGAGAGGACATGCAAATTATCATAACTTAATTCTTAAATGAATAGCTGAATAGAGTTAGTTGACCCGATTCCTGGTTAATTCCATGGAATGCATAAAAACGGTGACTTAATAAGGCTCTAAAATTTCAGCGATTGAATTTTCCGAAATAATTTTGTGGGCGTAGTCAAAGCACGGCTTCGCGTCACACACTAACTTTGACTTGCTTAGTGTGGACGTGCCGTGGGCCCACTCTTAACCGGCCATTCAAGTTTATACTTTTTACCTTTCCCGTTACTGATCGCCGTTTCCGTTTCCCCTGTTCACCGTTAGCATTCAAAATTTTCCCGCGCAGTCTCACCGCTTCAGCACATTCAAAACCAGGTTTCCCACGCGCTTGGTTTTCATTTGTCACTCGCGGTCTGTGCAAAAATAGCAGCTTTGGAACAAAGTATGGACGTCCATTAAAGAATTAGGGATTATTCAATATGCTCTGGTAGACATGTATGCAAACTATGGAAACATAGACAAGGCACGTCAACTGTTTGACAGGATACCACAAAGAAATCTGGTCTCGTGGAATGCTATGCTTGCAGGATATGGACAGAATGCGTTTGATAAAAAGGATTTACAGACTTCTAATCAATTTTAATCGGCAGATGTAAATCAGAACTCCACAATCTTTGCCAACATCCTCCCTGCCTGTGCCAAAAGAGCTTTGGAACGGGATATGGACATCCATCACAGCATAAAGAAAACCATTTTTCTGTCAGATGGTGTAGCTGCAACCGCCCTGGTAGACATGTACGCAAAATGTGGAAGCATAGACAAGGCACGTGAACTCTTTGACCAAATGCCTTAAAAAAATGTGATCTCATGGAATGCCATGATTGCAGGAAATGCACAAAGGGATTTGTTGAAAAGGCTTCAGAAACTTTCAAGCAAATGCAATTGGCTTGTGTACAGCCAGACTCCGCAACCTTTGCCAGCATCCTCCTTGCCTGTGCCAAAATGGGAGCTTTGGAACAGGGTATTGACATCCATCAAAGCATAAAGGATTGAGCAATTTTGTAAGCTAAACCTCTCGTGGATGTGTGGATGTATTTTCTTGCTGCCTGCAGATCACATATGAATACAGGCTTAGGATTATTTACAGCAATGCTATTTTTTATTTGGATCTTAACAAAATTGACTTGTGTTTTTTCAAGCATCTATGCAGTAGCGGACAGGTGGTGTGAGCGAATGGTAAGGAGATTGATGAAGGATAAGGAATTAACAAGCTCTCTGGATGTATTGCACACCATGTACTTATTTTGTAGGAGATAGATGACATTCACAGATATAGTAAATCTATGCAAAGTTGGAGAAATTGGCTTGAGAGATGAAGGCAATTGGGTAGTTTCAAGAAGTAAGACACTTAGTGGTGTGGAAAAGGAGTGAAAAAAATTATTTCTCTACCACCATAGTGAAAAGATGTCAATTTCTTTTGGTTTTCTAGACATGCCTGTTGCAACAATTATTAATCTTGTTAAGAACCTTTGAGTATGTGTTAATTGTCACAATGAAATGAAATTTATCTCCAAGATTTTTGCAATTCTTATTTTTAACGATTAGTTTAGTTGATTTCATGAAGAGGAAATGAATTCACTTGCATAGACATTTTGCCATAAATCAATCAAAGGCCTTGTAATTCATGAGAATTAATTTCATTAATGAAGTTATTTTGAAAAGATTTACTTATGATAAACCTTAATATATGGGTTCCTAAGTTGGTTTGATTATCCTAGAATGCTTATGAACATTCTCTAATAAAGTTTCCACTTATTTATGTCTTGCAACACCATTTCTAGTTTAAGATAAAACTAGAGAACTCCTTTATTGATGTTTGTCCTTTTGAGCCTATTGTGCTTCTAATTCTTTTTTAGTTTGATTTTGTTGCCTATAGAGTCCTTCATTGATATTTGATCAAAGACTTATATTTTTTCCTATAGAACTTTTATGTGATATCTTTGTCTTGCCCCTTTCTAGGTGATGTTGGGGCCTATATTAGTAAGTGCAAATTTATCCAAGTTGAGTGCTTCCTTTCTTAGGGCAATATTTTGGCCACCATCTATAACCAATCTAAGAATTCATTCAATAGACCCCCTTATTAAAAATGTTCTTGTTGTAGTGTTTTGTCTTTCAATATACTCGTCGCATGCCTAAATAGCTCAAACTATAGAAATTTCTAGGCGTTAGGGGTGATTATGTCTGTTTGTAGCTTTTATTAGGTTTGTTGGTTTTCTCTTGCTAATATTTTTTCCCTCCATTCCTTGAAACCTAGCATTTCCATTTCTTTTTGAGATCTTTGGCTACTTCTCATTACCTAGGTACTTTATCATGGCTTTACCCACCCTTCCACTCCCTACTTTGTCTTTGCCTTTGGCCTTAGGATTTTAGGTCTCCATATAATAATGTACTTCTTAAGCTATAAGACTAATCAATGAACCTCAATTATTATCCACTTACAATTTTCCATGTTTCCTCTTCTTTTGCATTGAGTATTCACCATCCTTAATTCCTAATATGAAGATTCATTTTTCCTTAAGACTCAAAATCTTGGGCTTTTAGTATTTCCCTACTCATTCCCTCAACCTACTTCCCATCTCCCTTCCTCCTTGTGGAACCCATACTTGTAGGATTACTCAGACCATCATATCCAAAAGGTAAAATGTATGTGGAAAAACTAATCTCTAAACCTTGAAAGGCTTCCACCGTATTTCCCTCATTCTTTTTCCTTCTAGCATTTGGCACACCACATTAATGATCCTTAACCCATTTCTCTTGAGTCATAGAGTTTTGGACTTCAATATTTTCCTTGACCAAAAAGTACATCTAGCACTCTATATGCCTAATCCTTGATCCCTTTCCTTTATCCTTTTGTCCATATTATTTAGTGGTATCATATTTTCCCTCACCTTGATCCAACTTCTTCCATCAATATTGAATATCCATTTCCTTGACCCTCACTCTTCCTTGCATATTTTACTTTCAAACTCCTAACATTCTTTATACAACCTTCCCTAAAAGTAAGTTAGCTTGTGGTAAACCTAAACCCTAGTTCTCAAAATTGCTCAATGCAACCTAGACTTCTTTAGATTTTACCAACCAATTAAAACCCACCACAAGATAATCCCTTAATGACCAAGCCAATTCCATATGTGGATATGAATATTTTCCTATGTCACCTGGTCACTTTCTTGGACTAATCACAACATGACACATGTATTGCATGCATTTAACCACCCAAAGCAAGTGGGAAGGTGCATTTGATGTGATTAAATTTTACAACATCCTTATCCAAGCAATGATTTATTTGTGAATTCCATTCTAAAAATTAAAAGAGTAACCGATCAAAAGGCCTATGTATCTTTAAGTAACCTATATGCCTAGCCAAGGATTGTAATACCCCCATGTTTTGATACTATTTACTACTATTGTGTGCTTTTATATGTTAGTGTGATACTGAATTGTGATGGTGATTGATTCATCGATTTGGTGTGTGCGGATGCGTAGATTAGTTGATTGCTCCAATTGATATTGTTATTATGATTTATGATACTCTGTATATAGGGTTTGGATTATTTTATTATGTAATGCTTTCTCTCTAATGTTTTATATGTCGATGTGATAATCCTATGGTGATCATGTTATTTGAATTCAGTATTATTTTATAATGCAATGGTTAAATAATTAGTTAGGATGCTGTAGTTAAGCATCATGTTATCTTATGAGCAATTTGGTTAGAAATGTTAGTTTGTCATTGATATTGTAATTGTTAGAATAGATTAGGTGAGAGGACAGTGTAGCATCACTCGTTCACGAGTGCCCTGCTACACTGCAATTCCTTCTCATGATAGGATGTTTGATTATATATATATATATACATGTGCTACTTGGCGTTTATTTGGATGCAGGATTGCAGGAATGAGTCTCGATTCCACACCTTGGCCGAGGACAAGGCAAGCAATAAGGTAACCTTGGGTAGAAATGAAAAGGGGTAGGTTTTGGAGGTGTCCCCGTCCAAGTCCATAGATCGTATGCGTTATTGTGTCGAGTGTTTGTTCTGCGTTGTCGTGGTTTGATTGTTGATATTCATTTTATGGTTCATGTTTTGACTAATTAACCTTATTTTTATAAGATAATTTATTAAAGTTGTCTAGTTGTTTTGATTTAATTGTGAGTTAGTAGAATGTTAAATTCAAATATATAATAAATTAAAAAGTGATTTAATTTATTAAAAGAGTAAATAATTATTTTAAATTAATATTGTTGATAATAATTAAATTAAGTGAATATGATAAGGATAATTAAATATTATCTTTTTATTAATATTAAATTAGAAAATCATGTGGAAATAATATCTTGATTAAATAAATTATTTTAATTAAAATTGTAGATAAGTGTGCTTTTAAAAGCTAGAAAAAGGACCAATAAGAGGGAGACTTTTTGAGAAAAGAAAGCAGAAGAGCTTTATTGATCTTTATTTTGATTTATTATTTTTTTTATGAGGAGATTATTGACACACAGAAGTTTTCCTCTCTTGTTTTTGGATCTGTAAAAAGAAAAATAGTTTTGGTTTTGTGTTTTCTGGAAAAAATTATGGTGATTGAAGAAAATATAGATTCAGAAGTGAGCTAAAGATAGGAATTGGAAAAAGAGCTACATAGGGGTTCCACGTTCGAAGGAAGAGTATTGTGCTGGATTCTTCACCAGACGAAGGACTCCAGGGGGAATTGCTTTGAAGAAAAGACAGAATCAAAAGAGCTACAGGCAAGGATTCGAGAAGAGGCTACAGAAGGATTCCGCATCGGACGGAAGACTCCAGGTTTTCTTCTTTTAAATTATTATTATTATATTGTTCCATAAACGAAATTTGATTGTAGTGTTTTTTTTTTTAATCAATTATTTATGTTTTCTTTGAAAGAGGTTTATGTGATTAGAAGTTGCTTGATATAAACCCTTGAATTTTTTTGTAAAAAGAAATTATAGCAAAAATCATTTTTGGAATTTCTTCAATCTATTTAACTATGAAATTATTGTTTCAAGTGAAAATCTATTTGTTTATATTGTTCTTATGAATCTCTATTATATATAAACAAATTTATGTTACAATTTTGTTGTGCTAATCAAATGTATCTTTATTAATAATATGTTCATGTGTAATTTTTATTTGGTAATAAAAAGAATAGATTTTATATTTTATATTGTGAGTATTAAATTTTATAACACACACACACACACACACACACACACACACACACACACACACACACACACACACACACACATATATATATATATTCATTCATTGTATAAACATTTCTGAATTTTCGTGCCTTGTATGGAGAAATATCTTAAAATAATAAAAGATAAATGTGTATATTTATTTATGCCCTGAGTCTGGGGTTAGTTTCAAAATAAAATTTATAGTTTTAAAAATAAATAAAATAAAATTTATGCATAAATGTCTTTATTGGTTTCCGTGACATAGGATTTTATTGGTTTCCGTGAAGGAGGATTTAATTTGCAAAAGAATTTTTTTAAAAAAAATTAAAATATATAAATAAATAAAATATTTATTTTATTGGTATATCGCCGTAATATACTACGACGTGGTTCTCACAAGCAAGCAGGGTCAAGCAACTCACCACCGATCAAGCAAGTTGGAAATTTATATATCATAAATCTTGTACCAAATTTATGTTCTCCATCGCTTCTTACAAAGATTATGTATCATAATAATGTGTACCATTAAAATTAAACAAATTTATTTTTATGTTTTATATATATATATATTAATTAATATAGAATAATATATATATATATATATTATAATATATATATTAATATATATATATATATTTTGGGCTTCAAGACGTAGTGGAGTTGATTTTGGGCCGTGGCTCGGCCTCCCATTGGTCTCGGGTTCGACTCCCTCTCAGGTTTTCCAGGGGTATGGGCTGGCCAGCTGTTGCGTACCCCCCAGAGGATTAGTCTCGCCCCCGCTCACCGGAATGTCGCTGGGCCAGGTTAATCGCGGGGACACCTCTCGGTTACAAAATATATATATATATACATATATTTTAATATATTAATATTAATTATATATATATGTGTGTGTGTGGATTATATATGGATTATTGTGAATTTTTATTTAATTTATTTTATATAATGGATTTTAATTATTTTATATATATATATATAGGATTGTGGATAAGAATTCATTATGATTATTTTTGGCAATTTATAATAATATAGATTAATTGAGGAAATAGGGAATATGCTAAGAGAGTATTATTAAATTGAATTAGTTAAAATTAAAAGATGCAATGTTATATTGTAATTGTGCAAACTATATGCTTAAAATTTAAATGAACTTTCTTGAGATATTGATTTATGAAATGGGTGAAATTTATAGTTCTTGTAGTTGGTTTGGCATTGGTTTATGATGTATGCACTATTGATAATATTCATTTTGTTTATATTGATTTTCTTAAATTCAGATTTGGGTCATGTAGGAAACCCTAGTCATTGTATCATGCTATAAGAACTTAAGTTATGGTTTAGGAATTTCCAGAGGCAGGGTTATTGTTGTGTAATAGTGATCTTGTGTTTGTGATGCTTGGTCTAGGTTTTGACCATGGTTATGATTTAGTTGCTCTTAGATGTACCGTTTGTGAACGTTATACGTATGATTGTGGGCGAGATGGTTAAGCCTCGCGGATGTTTTATTGAGTTGGATATTCTTGTATGTGAGTGTCTAGAGAGAGTGGCTCTAGTGGGGGCCGGCGCACAAAGGGGCTGTCAGGGTAACCCGCATAGAGTTAGATTAATCAGTGATAACTTAAGTAATAAACCACGGGTGGGGATTAAACATTAATAAGATAATTGTGAAGCCTTGTCCACCTGTTAGTGCTATCACAAACTAAAGGGGACTGAGAAGGTCGTGGTAGGCAAGGTCATTGCCTTGTCTTCACGAAAGGTTAATGACTCCGCATGAGTAACCCTATGGAGCGGCACCTTGAGATAGGCTGTCAGGAGAACCATAGATGGAGGCGACACCTTAACTTGGTTGTCTGGAGAATCCATGTAGAGATGGAGGCGGCACCATGTGATAGGTTGTCAGGATAATCCATGTGAAACCATGCGATGACACTCTCGTCTAACATTCTATTTGTGTTGATTTACTGAAGTCCTCTGGAAGTGATTTATTGATTCTCTTTGGTTATTGTTGGAAGAAGTATTTGTTATTATGCCTTGAGTTTCATTGATGTTGTGAGTGTGACTAGTTGTAATTTGGAAAGGTGTTTTATTGTTATGTTCAGAAGTGATTTGTCGTTGTTGAGTTTCTAAGTGGTCTTTGATGTTAAGTTGTCTTTTGGAGTTGGTCTTTGTTATTGTTAGGCATGCTTGGTCGAGGACCCTTCCTTGTCTACTCTCAGCACGGGGGTGGTTGGGTGGAATGTGCTTCGCACCCCGATGGGTTTCCCTTTCTGTTGCAGATGTATCTTTTATTGCAGGGCTCTTTGGTGGATGTTGATGATCCAGTAATTCTTGGTACTAGATGTATGTTATACTTCGAATGTAATGTAATCATTGATGTATTGTCTCCCACGTGTGTTGGGATGACCATGTTGTAAATTGTATATGTAGTTATTGGGATGTATGTTCAAACAGTTGTATTTTACTATCATTTGGATGTGATGTATATTCAGGCCTTGTATTTATTCAAGAACTATCACTTGTAATAGTTGGTTATGTTATGTTGTATCTATCGAAATATGTAACACTTTATATCTGTATAATTACATGTTTTTTCATATGTGCATATAGTATTAATATGGTTATATTGTTAATGGATATTTTAAATGATGAGATGGGAATGAATAGATTTATGTAATTGTTTAATTATTATTATCTTATTGTCGTGGTTTTGGGTTAGTATGGTAATGTCACCTCGTGTACCCCAATGGAACTAGTCGTGTAACTTAATACATTGTTATTGGAATACTTAAGTAAGTTAGTATGTTCATTTTTAAAAAAAAAATTGTTCCGTTGTTATTAGTTCCTTTGGGGTTCGCACGGCGGGGCGTTACAATTTCATGATATCTACAAAGTGCATAGAATGGCCATGAAGATTTGAATTGTGCTACACATCCATCTGACCATACAAAATAATTTTCAAATTTTACACCCCTGCTTCTCAAATTCTCAAAAAATATTGTAAAGCAATGTTGGACAAAAAGTGTGACATGCTCTTTATCATCACTAATATAAAAGTAATATTCTTTCTTAATGGCTCATTCTTCATTTGTACTCTCAACACCATCCAATTTTGATTTTGCATGTCGATAATGCACATGAACCATAATAGTGATCTGCTTTGAAAAGTTATACTCTGATTGAATCTCCTTTTGATGTACAAAGGAGTAATTTTCTGCAAAGTCAACTACTGATAGAACTGTTCCACGTGGGAAAGTATCTCTCAATGTTTGGAATTGTTGTGCTTGCCACTTAGCAAGAAAGGAATGCTATATGTATGGTCGTATCAATTTTCAAAAATCTTCCATAAATTTTCCAATGGGAATCTCCTCTTCTACATAGTTCAACCTTGTGGATTCTTTCCCAAATTTTTTTTGCAACTTTACATACTTGTACCTGTGTGAATAAAATATGTGAATAACTAATAAACCAAAGTTGATCAATGAAACATTACATCAAAGAGAATCCAAATAACAATCTATGAGAAATTGAAACAAATAAACTCTCTAAAAATAGTACTTACCTCTTGCAATTTATTGTCTTTGTTAGGTCAGTATCCTCAATTCTTGAAGGAAATTTAGCCAAATTTCCACACATCTCACAAATTCCTTTTATGTAGTTTATTTGAGGTCCATTTTCATGATCACATAATATAGACTTTATGAACAAACTTGCATGTTTAGGAGGTGCATTTTGAAACCCACATCTTTCTTCTCTCATCTTTCGAAACACCTGATAGTAGAGATCAAATTCAATATGATAACGGCAACAACAAGTTTCAAAAAACTTGTTTATCTTCACATAATATGGCTTTAACCTTTGAAACATTGTTTTCCCAATCTTTATATGAGGATATGCATTACAAAAGTTCATATACATCTCAAATTGTGTTATGTCTAGCCAATGTTTGATATGATTTTCATAAATACTAGGTCCAATCTTGTGTCTCATAACATCTCTCAAGTATTTGATGATGGACGAGTTCGATCATGCCAAAAACCTGAGACCAAGTTCCTAACAACATCTTCAATCCTGTCAAAACGAGGAGCTCTACACATAATTGCCAAATTTCCTTCTAAACTCTCATCCAAAAACTTTCTCTTTTTCTCATATTTTATCAATGTGGTTCTACTATAACCAATTTCAATTGAAAGTGCAGACATTTTTCTTTTTCTTGCTATATCTTGATGTACAATAGATGTCAACATCACCCTTCTTGTAGTGGCCTTATCCACTAATCGAGATCCTTTCCCAATGGAATCTAAACCCTTTTTAACATTTTGAACAATATCCTTTTGTAATCCCATGTGTTTCTTCTTATTTGATGCTGAATGTACACCCAACAATTGTAATGACTCTTTGAGCTCATCACGAAGAAGTAAACGTGATAACAATTGGGTTTTTTCAAGTGTATCAAGATGATTGAAATGATGATTGATCATTCCATTTATAGATTTATTCATTGACCTCTTTCTCTTATTATAAGGTTGGTTGGCATAATATTTCAGTTTCTCCATATCCATTTCAAGTAAATGATCTAAATTTCTATGAGAAATTTGTTTCCTCACCTTCTCAGCTAGTTTTATATGCTCATCCATACCAGTAGGAGGAAGTGATCCCGACCCCTCTCCAACATGCATTGTTTGAACTTGTGCCTCCTCCCTATCTTCAAGGACCATGCATTCTTGAGCGGATTCATTTGATCCAATGTCTAGATTTGGCTCGACTTGAGCATGAAAACTTCCTGCTTGTTGAGCCCTTCCTACATGTCACAAAATATTTTGCAAACAAAAGTGAGAGATGATGTTATATAAGTGAAGTTTATGTATGCAAGCAAACAAACTGATAAGACATGATGCTATAAGTGAGAGAAGTTTTTGCTAGTTTTATATGCTCATCCATACCAGTAGAAGGAAGTGATCTTGACCCCTCTCCAACAAGCATTGTTTGAACTTGGGTCTCCTCCCTAACTTCAAGGTCCATGTGTTCTTCAATGGATTCGTTTGATCCAATATCTAGATTTGGCTCGACTCTAGCTTGAGGAATCCCTAGAGCATAAAACATAAAAATAATTTGAGAACATTGAAGTGATGAAAAGAAAAGACCAAAGACACAAAACAACTACATGCACATGTATGAAAACAAATCCATAAATGCATAGCCAAGGATAGGATACACATAGGTCAAATTCCATGCCAAGCATCAAAGTTTGAGGATTATGCATACAAGTGACTTAGAACTTTTAGGCTAGTGATATAGCAAAGGAAACCCTTAGAGTATAACAAGGTGATCCAAAGAACCCCAACAAAATTGGGCTATAAGATGTTTCAAGGTTTCAAATAAATTTCCAATATCATGCTAAGATGAAAAAAGTTAAAAATTTATGGGACATAAAACACAACCCAAATAATCAACTAAAACCAAACACAAATATTGAAACAAAAAGAATTGGCTTAAGGAATTGGAGTCAAGGATCAGATAAACATTGCAACTTGCATGACCAAGATGACTTGAGGACATTTAAAAGTATTTATAGTCATTCAAGTGCAATAAAACTTGAAAGTTTGAAAAAGCACAAAATAAGTTCAAAATGAAGAAGAAAAGAAAGACAATATAAAAACAAGACCTAATAAAAATGAAAAGGAAACAAAGAAACAAAAAATGTAAAGGGGAGTCTTTATATTGTCCAAGAAAAATGAGACATATGTGCAAGGACAACAAATCTCTCCTATTCTTTCAATTAGGATTTCTTGGTCTTGGATGTATATCTCCATAGTGAAATCTTACAAAAACTTCAAGATGGATAATTGTAAACTAATAGGTACTCCAATAAATGATGGTAAGAAACCTTCAAAACAAATGTGTGTTAAGACATAAAAAGAATAATCTATCATATAAATATTATTCCTTGGCACCATATAGCTTGAGTTTTGATGTATACATGTGTTAGTCTCTAGAAAACCTGACATTGCATTGGCTTTAAGTATAATTTGAGTTCTAATTTTCAAATAATTCTAGAGCTTAGAATTGGGCATTTATTAAAATATTTAAAAAATATTTTTAAGGAACTATTGATCATTAGATTAAATTCAATGGGAGTTTAGAAAAATCTTAAGCTAATTAGATGTTTCAATGTAGATTGGATAGGGGATATTGATCACCAAATATCAACATTAGAATGCTACTTCATTGTACATGAAGGTGTAGTTTCATGAATAATTAAGAAAAAATAATGGTTTCTTTCAAAGTGCAAAGTTAGAATATATAGGAATTTGCAAAGCCATAAAATAATTAATGTGGTTGAAAAATTTTGAAAATCAAAGTGGCATAGTGAGGGACACAAAATTTAAGGTTTCATTGGAGAACTAAGCATGTATTGAAGTACACTATCATTTTTCTTCATGAACAAAGTAAAGAAAATTGTGTAGATGCAATACTCAACAATGATAATGTGATGACAAAAACATTAAACAAAGGTATTGGTAAAAGATAAGTGCAAGGTTTGTAGGAAGGATTTAATGTACAATATTTTAGTTTAAGAGTACATTTTAAAGTTGGGTTATTGTAAGTTGAAAAATGGTCATACATTAAACATTTCTAATTTTAATAAGAAAGCCAATGCAAAATGTATGCACATACAAATTTATGTTTAGGTGTACTAACCAAATTATTGGGTGGAGTAATGCACATTATGGATTTCATCCCATCAAATGAATACTTATGTTTTTTCAAAGTAAAAGTCCTAAACACACACTTGAGAGTGAGAGAGAGAAGAAACAAGCATGTACCTTGTTTCTTTCTATGATAATTTTCCAAGTTTTGTTCACGCCTCTTTTGTTTTCTTCTTTTGACAATTTTCGTTGAGACGCATTTTTTATTTTTCTTTGTTGTCCCATTTTCTTCTTCAACTTAAAGATGACTCAAAACAAGTCCTCTACCAACTTAGTTAAATTCTCCACCAAATTTTGCCTTGATTGATAAAAATGAAAAGTTGTCAAGCTCCAATATTTGCCTCCTTGATAAATGTGCAAAAACTTCTCCAAAATCTACGCTCCAAGTGATATAAATGAGAATTAATCTTGCAATTTGATATCTAGAATAATGAAAAATAAGCTTCTATTTATATGCATATGGGATGGGAAAAAAATTATTCTAGTGTACATGGAATAACTAGATCCTAGTTTAAATGAATCAAGTAGTAAACAAACAAGTTATTTCATTGTGGAGTTTGTTGTTATTTAATTCATAGGTATGCACAACATATCTAGTAATTTTAGAATTTTGTTAAAGTGTCAAAAATGTATATTAGAGGTATAATTTGAATTGAATTTTCTTAATTATATTTGAATTGAATTTCAAGTTACTTGTCAAAATGTATAATAGAGGTATAATTTGAATTAAATTTTCTTAATTATATTTGAATTGAATTTCAAGTTACTTGTCAAAAATGTATAATCTAGATGTATAATTTGAATTGAATTTCAAGTTACTTGTCAAAAGATTATATCTTGTTCTCAACTCAATGGTTCATGTTGCTTAAGTCATTTTAAAAAAATATTTATTGTGATCAACATGAATGAACTTAATTATAAAGTGGCATTGATTTCCCTAAAATTCTACTAGAGATCAAATGTATATTGAATATAAGGAAATGTAAGTTGTAAGAGATCATAAAATAAGAAAACATGTATGTATATTGAATATTTAAAGCAAATGCATACATATATTATGCGTAAACATGTTTAAACCATAAGAAAACACATTTACATACATGTAAAGGGATTCAATGTATAGACATAACACATATTATAAGCAAATAGGAAAATGTATGTATATATCATATAAGAAAATATATGTACATATCATATAAGCAAAATGTAAATTAAAGATCATCAAATGTTGAATACTAAAGATCAACAAATAAGAAAATGTATGTATATCATATAAGCAAATGTAAGTTAGAGATCATCAAATCTTGAATATTAAAGATCATCATATAAGAAAATACATGTGGTAAAGATCATAAATCTAGTGTGCAGGGCCTAATATGAATATCTACTTCTAGTCGAACGACTATCTGAATGAGAACGGTCCTGCTCTGATGGATGTGCTGAGCCCTGCAAATAAAATTGTGTATAGGATATGTTAAATACATATAATTTATATTAAATAAATTTTATGAAAGTTATTTTTAAATGAACTTGTATTTTTAAATATCAATCTAGATTTATGCATACATAAATATTGCATGTACATATACACATGTGATTATATAAAAATGTAAAACTCACATGTCCACTGGCAGCAGATTCATCCACAAAGTCACATCGATCATGCACACGATCTGGACCAAGGCTAGGAGTGATATGAGGTATGTCCACCTGTAACAATATATATACATATATATCAACTTACATGAATATCTAGTTAAAAAATTAATTTAAAAATAATGAAAAAAAAATTGAAACATGCACATGCACACATACATGCACATCATCTAATATCAGATGACCTAATTCCTCTACAAGGGCCACCTCCACCATATCCACCACACGGTCAAGTGACGAATCAACATCTGCATCCATTTGATCTATCCCATGTCGTGCCATAAATGATGAATGCAGAGGACTATGAAGGTGAGATGGCATCGACGATGATAAACCAAAACCAATCAACATATCAGTAAAACAGTCCGTGTAGCTATCGAATGAACTGTAGATGGATCTTGACACGCAGTAGTGCTCGACTGAGAGTGATGGGATCCTAGAGCTGAACAGAATCCGTGTGCAGCCAAATGATCTTTGACATGCTCTATACCGATCCCATAGTCTGATGCAATATGGGCATATGCCTCCAACAGGTCCTCAGCCAAACAATGCAGAGTCATGCATGCCATATCTCCTATAAGTGCATCAAGCTGTGTAGGAGTAGGGATGTCAGATGATGTAAAAGGATCCATGGTGGTCCACTATGTTGAAAAAGGCGTGGATCAAGAATGTCTAGACATCAAATACTAACCTACACGATCATCAGATATCCTAGTGGTGGCAGCCGCAATGTCACCTATAGTGTCAATTGCTTCCTTTTAGGAAGCAATGACAACTTCATCTGCTATGGGGGCTAGAGTTGGGGTGAGAGCAGGAGACCTCTCACCAACCAATGCCCTAAAACTAGGGTGGGTCTATCTCCTCAATGATAGGTGGGCCCGTTGGCAATCCTGCAACGCCCCTAACCAGCATATGGTGGAATGTCCAAGTAGTTGACTTTGAGGCCCAAATGGACCTCAACATACAACTTCTAAACAAAATATAATGGAATATGGTCATTGTTTGGGTATTGACCATGTGCTACGAGAAATCATGGGTAGATCAATTCAGCCATAACACGATCAACACATCTAGTGACCTGGTATCCCCTAACCTTACATACATTTTGATAAAAAGGAAAACAAGTGTTCTTTATCATTTCTTTGGTCACACTATCCTGTATTTGTTTCAAAGGAACATCACTGTGTACTTCTTCCCACATGCAGGAAAGAATAGCAGCTACTCTATCTAGGGAATATGCACTAGTCCTCTCTAGTTCATCTCTTAGTTTTTCTAAAATATTTAATATTGACATACATGGTTCAAAATATATCCCAGGGTTTGCACCCTGTGCTAATGAGTCTCTCAATTTTTTAATCTCATTAGTGGTATTTGCAAACAAAGAATCTGGCTCAGGTGGAACATGATCTGCATTTTCCATGTTATATATATATAGTACACCTAAAAGAGCAATGAGACTTTGGTAAATAATATATCTAGATAAAGGGAATACAAATCTAAAATAGTTGTAATAATTCATCTACTCATCAATAATATTTTCATACCATTAACAATTTGAAAAGAATTGGAAGACAACTATAATCTATAACATAGCATCCTTAAAAGGTTCAAATTTTAAATGAAAAAATGAAAGAAAGAATAAGAAAACAAAGATTAGTGTAAAATTATTTGAAAATAATTGGGGATAAAAATATCTAATCTAATAGTTGTTAACATAAATGAACTTCAAAATAGGATTATGTAAGTGAAAAAAAAGTTCTATTGCCTTCATTGAACCTAAATTTATCTAGTTAAGATATGTCTAAAATTAAGAATTCACACTAGAATATCAATATTCCATAAGAATCTCATAAAGAGGATGAATTTAATGGAAGATAATATAAAATCCTCCATATGAGGATGAATTTTATCATTACATTATGAGTGAATCATCTCAATTATATAGCCATGAACATCAAAAAATTATAGATTGGAAAGCAAAATAATCAGACATTTATCATATTTTTATATGTATAAAGTTTAGATACCATCAAACTATTTAAACTTATAGATTGCATAAAGCTATAAATTGAATCGTTAAAACTAATTTATTAAGAATCAAATCTAATAAAGTTTGACTTCATATTGCATACTTGTTATAAATATCTCACTAATCCAACCATACATTTTATATATGTTAAAAAATATATAATTGTTATGCCCATAATTTTTCACTAGAAAAACCCAATAATTTTTTTTTTTGAATCCTTTAATTACGCTAATTAATGCTTTAAGCGTTTATGATGCAACAATAACCATCTCCAATAGAATTAACATCCTTTCTTTAATTAATTTGTTGGTTTAACTTGCTAATGCAATACTATTATTAATGCATCTCTCACTATTAACTATACTTTTAATATTAAATTTGCAAGTATCAAAATTTAATGGTTACACTAATAATATTCTCATTATAATGGTTATGTCATCGTAACCCACAATGAGTTGTTCCTACTTCTATTTCTTGTTGACAGTAAGGTCAATATGGTATTATGATTATTAGGATAGTTCCTCATGACCCAATGATGGCATTTAAAGTACTAAATATGTAACTTTTGATGGTAATAACAACATGAATAATTATATGGTTTGCATTTATTTATTTATTTTCCTCTCATATTTCAACATCTATAAAAGGTTTTGCCAAAAATGCTATCCAATTATCGATGAGAATTAATAAGGTTAAGTATGCTAACATTAGTATTAAGGTAACTATCGATATGAATATTGATAAGAGTATTAACAATACTCGATGATATTAAGGATCCCTCTACAATTAATACAAACATTCTATCAATTTTATTACTCACAAATAATATTAAACTTTACTCATAATAGAAATGTTAATGTGATAGTGATATCATGTTTACATATGTACCCTCATTTATACTATTACAAATACCATCCATTAATACCCATATCAATACTATAATAAATTTTATTAATAATATTAATAATGTATATATATATATATATTTACAATAGCGCATAAACACTATTATTTGTCAACTCATTGTTGCTTGCAAAACTTTTATTACCATCTTAGCATCCCTAATAAGATTATCAATAAAATACTTTTCTTACTTGGGTGATTTTATTTGCGACTTATTTTAGTATGACGATCCCCCTTTATATTACCCTCAATAATAGTATCACTATTTGTTATTAATATATTTAATTTTAATTCTTTTATCTAACTCTTATATATTGTTATAGCATTTATTTAATTATTCATCTCTATTACAAAAATAATTATATGATTAAATATATTGCATACTTGTTGAAGGAGAAGAAAGATTTCTAAAAGCTAAACACCTATTACAAGGGAGATGCAAAGAAAAAATACAGCAAAATATGCTCAAAAAATATAGAGCCCAATATTGCCAATGTAAAAGAGTTGATTTACAAAGAAAAGATTACAACCTTATATAGGTAAAAAACCTAAAAAAGGAAAACCCTAGGCTTGCACATAATAATTAATAAAATAATTAATTATTATGCACCTAAAGTTAGCTTAAGTGAAAAAGAGATAAAAGGTAACTTAATTAATTAACCAAATATTGTTTAATTAATCAAGTAAATGACCAATTACTCTAACACCCCCCCTTAAGCTAGACTTAGGGAGAAGCTAAAACCTAGAAGAAGCTACTGAAAGCAAAGAACAATGGGTCCCGACAATAAGGCCAGATTAGGTACCCAAGTACAAGGAAATCTCTATGAAATGGAGAAAAAGGAGAAAACCCAGTGGGAAAAACTCCTCTCCAAAAAGAGATAAAAGAACATGCAGAAAGAAACATGAAGGAAGGAAGGCCTCATGAAGACCCCCCAAGGACAACTTCCTTCACCCCAAGCATAGAGTGCAACTGAAGATAGCGCGGTGAGGCAAAAGGCTTCATGAAGATGTCAACAACCTGCTCGGCAGTGGGAATATACTCCAAGATGAGAGAACCATCCTGAATCAACTGTTTGATGAAATGCATATGAAGCTCAATGTGCTTCATCTGCTAATGCTCCACCGGGTTGCGAGAAATGTGTATAGCACTCTGATTGTCACACCAAAGAATAGTGGGACTATCAGGAGGAAAACCAAACTCAGTCATCAACTAGCGAAGCCATAAGATCTCTTGACTAGCAAAAACAGCAGCTTGGTACTCAGCCTCTGTAGATGATAATACATGAGCAATCTGCTTCTTGCAAGACCATGTGATAGGACCAGAGCCAAGATAGAAAACAAAGCCAGAAGTAGACTTCCGATCATTGACATCACCAGCCCAATCTGAGTCAGTGTAGCCAACAATGTGAGGATCCCCTGATGTGTAGTGAATGCCATAAGAAAGGTTGCCATGAATGTACCTAAAAATATGTTTGGCAGCTTGCCAGTGACTCTCATGAGGATCATGGGAGAATCGAGAGACAAGGCCAACCGCAAAGGAAAGATCAGGATGAGTGTGAGTCAGGTATAACAAACTGCTAACCAACTACCTATAAAGTGTAGAATCTATTGAAGGAGTGGGCAAGTAGTAGTCAAAACAACCCTTGACTAAAAAGGTGTGGGGGTAGGCTTGCAATCAAGCATGCCAAAGTGCTGAAGCATATCAAGAGCATACTTATGCTGGTGAATGGATATCCCATTAGAGGACTAAATCACCTAAAGTCCAAGAAAATAGTGCAGAAGATCGAGATCAGTCATCTCAAACTGCTCCATCAAAGCTCGTTGAGCATGTTGAATCATAGAGGATGAGCTTTCGGTGATGAGGAGATCATCAACATATAGCACAAGAATCAGGATCTCACCCTCAAGAGGCTGAATATAGACTGTAGGATCAGAATGACAGCGTGAGAAACCAGTGGAGAGCAAAAAAGAGTCCATCTTCTCATACCAAGCCCTAGGGGCCTATTTGAGACCATATAATGAATGCCAAAGTTTGCAAACCAAAGAAGCATCCTGAACAAATCCCTAAGGCTACTCCATATAGATCTCCTCCTGTAGGTCACCATGCAAGAAAGCACTCTTCACATTCATCTGATAAATGGACCAAACCCTAGAAGCTGCAAGTGATAGTACAAAGCGAATAGAATTCATCTTGGCAACAGGGGCAAATGTCTTGGAGTAATCAATACCCTCAACCTGTGAGAAACCCTTCGCAACAAGATGTGCTTTGTACTTACCAATAGAACCATCAACAGCATACTTGGTGCAATACAACCATCGGCACCGAACCATCTTTCTACCCTTAGGAAGAGGACAAAGATCCCAAGTACTATTCCTCATCAAAGAAGAATACTCCTCCTCCATAGCACTATCCCACTCAGGGTGACCTATCACCTCTGAAAACTTTTGAGGATCCTCTAAAAGAGCATGACTCAAAAGACTAGAACCTGCAATATGAGAACGGGTGCGACGAGTGTCTGAAGGATCACCTGCCATAGATCCTGCTGCCTCAATAGTAAAGCGAGCCCATTTGGGCATCTAAGGTGGAGCTAGTGGAGGTGGAGATGGGGGATCATCAGCATCCTCATCAGAATCATCCTCAACATAATCCTGAAGAGTTGTAGTGTGAGGAGTAGGTAGTGAAGTAGACATTGGAGACAGGGTATCCACTATGGGAAGGCACTCATCAAATTGAACATCCCATCAAAACAGGACCTCTCTGGAATTAGGATCAAACAACCTATATGCCTTAACATCCTCATAGTAGCTGACAAAAATGAGGGTCGACTCTTCCACTCCATGGCTCTCCTCTGAGTATCAGGAATAAAGGCCCATGCCTCACTACCAAATACTCGAAATGATGAAACATCAAGCTTGTCATGAGACCAAGCCTCCTCAGGAGTCATATGTCGAATCACCTTGTGAGGCATCTGATTCTGAATACAATTAACTGCCTCAGCCCAAAAATATGGATCCATGGACCTGGACTGAATCATACAATTTTCCATCTCCCGTAAAGTCATGTTCTTTCTCTTAGCAACACCATTCTATTGAGGGGTGTAAGGAATAGTAAACTTATGCTGCAAACCATGCTCAGTGCAAAAATCTTTGAAAGCATGATTCACATACTCCCCCCCCCATTATCTATATGTATCCACCAAATAGAAAGGCCAGACTGCTTCTCTACAAATGTCTTGAAGATTCGAAAGGAATCAAAGACATCAGACTTGTACTTAAGAAAGTACACCCGTGTGCGTCTAGAGAAGTCATCAATGAATGTGAGTACATACTTGGCCCCAGAAAAAAGAGTGGGAAATGACATGAGGTCACTATGAATCAACTCCAAGGGTTCCAAAGCACGAGTGGCACTTCCCTTTGGAAAGGGATCCCTGTGATGCTTGCCAAGCACACAACCATGATAAACACCATCTATGCAGCAAATCTATGGAAGACCAAGAACAAGTTCCTGTGTACTCATCTGCTGAAGATATCTGTAATTGACATGGCCCAAACGCTCATGCCAAATCTTACTCACTGAATCTACATGTGCAATAAGAGAGGAACCTGTACCCTCAAAAGGCTCAAATCCATCAAATCTGTAAAGATGAGATGCAGTATCAACATACCCAATAGCCACAACCAAATGAGAGTCATGGAGGTCCCGAATAACCACATGATGAGGTGAGAACTCAACTGTCTTACCAGAGCCAGAATGGAAAATCTGATAAATGGACAGGAGGTTAGTCGAGATGTCAGGAACAACCAGAACATCCTGTAGAGTACCCCTATCCAAAGAGATAGAACCTAAACCCAAGACTGAAAGCTATGTAGAGTCACCCATTGCAATCTATAAAGTACCACAAGAGGCAAGAGAAGTGACCAACTGTTGAGTGTGAGTCATATGGTGAGAAGCACCAAAATCTAAAATCCAAGTGGACCCATAAGGCAATGCACAAGCAATGATAGCATGACCTTTCCCTATGGAAGGAGAAGACGACTAAGGTGAGGAGATGTGATGCTATTACAGGGCTTCCTCTAAAGCCTCTAATCATTTCCAACACCTAGAAATTGGATGTCCTTCCTTGCCATAGAAGGTGCAAGTGTCTCCTGATTTCTTCTTAGTTTTGGAGGAAGACTCACCAGACTTCGAATATTTCCCCTGTTTCAGATTAAGTGGTGGTTTGGAATTAGACTTAGGAGGTGGTTTGGAGGAATGCTCACTTCCTGCAAAATCTTTCTTGGGCTTCAGTTTCTGCTTCTGTTTCTCCTTAGATGACTAAGCAACCAATGCTTTGTTCTTTAATCCTGAGAGCATATCAATCTAAGAAAGGTGTGACTGCTCACGAGACAAACGCTCACAAAACACATCAAAGGTAGGCATGGTAAAATGAGTACCCAGACCATCCATGGTGGAGTAGAATGAAGAAGCAAATATCTGAAATGGACCACAAAGCTTTGAAAGGATCAAGTAAATGCACTTTGTGTTTGACTTATTCTTGCCACAACCCTATAAAATAGTGTGGATTGTTTTAAACTTGGTCAAAAAATCCTCAATAGTGGGAAATGATTCAGGTAACAGTGAAGTCAACTCTGCCTCAATCTGTAATGCGTGAAACTCATTAATGGTCCCAAAAAGTGTCTCAAACTTCAACCAAATGGCGCGAGGAGTGAGCAAAGCATCAAGGTGAAATAGAAGGCTGTCTGAAACGTGCAGAGAGAGCAAACCCATAGCTTCATCCATCTTGTTCCTATGCTAAAGAATCTCAAAAAGACACTACAACTGAGGCTATACCTCATCTAGACAAGACCACAACCCTCATGACCTGAGAAGCCTCATCATGTGAGACTTCTAGGTGTGATAGTTGTGTGATGTGAGTAACTCAACTGAGGAGTCTGCCATGAAACCCTGCACCTGTACCTGTACCTACTGGTGTTTTTTATTATTATGTGATCTTTCAGAATAGACAGAAGATGCATAAGGGTTTGATTGTTTTGAGAGTTTTTGGTGTTCTAGATATTTTATATAAATGACAGAAAGCAAGAAAAAACACCCCCCCACAAAAGAGAAACCCAAACCCTAGTACAAACTGAGAAAGAGGAAGTAATGCATAAATAAAAAATCTTCAAAAAAATTTCTTGTGTACCTGAATAAAATTTTGAGAACAAGGATCACATAGCTAAATAGAGCAGGCTGAGATCTTTCCAACGCCTATTCGTTTTTGAAAAATGGAGTCCGTTTGCACCTTGTATGGCCTCAAAAGTGCAGAAAGAATACCCTTCTTTTACTGGAAAAAATATAGTCAAATAGAAAATCTAGAAAAAAATACTAGCACCATGACATCCGGCACAGAATTATCTTTCCAACGGTATCTCGTTTGAAAAAAATGGAGACCGTATGCCCATTTTATACCTAATTTCGTGAAGCCTCCTGAAAAAGCACAAATCGGCCTCCTTGAAACCCTGGGGGCTAAAAAAAATAAGACCCTAGTCCGCTGAGTGACCAAGGGGCGGGAAATAGGTCCAGCGAGCTTGGAGCTCGACGAGCTCGGGCAAGCTTGGGCGAGCTCGGTAGCCGTGGCGGTGTTGAGCTCGGCAGCAGCAGCACCAGCGGTGAAGGAGCAGTGGCGGCCAGGGGCCCAGCGACGGCAGAGGTGGCCAAGGAAAGGAACCAAGCCGCAGTGGTGTCGGTGGTGCAGGTAGCCGGAAGGCGCGAAAGTCGCCGGCGAAAGGAACTCGAATGAAGGCCTCCTCCCGCAGGCTCAGTCAAAAACAGCAAAGGCTCATGAAGAGAGACCCGGCGGGGGAACGGAATGGGAGGAGGAACAATGCAACCGGAGAAAAACGAAAAAAACAAGGAAAGTGATGCTTGGCCAGTGAGAACCTAATAAAAAGGAGGTTAAGCGGTGGCCGGCGAAACGGAAAAGCCAGCCTTGACCAAAAAAAAGGAGTGCAGAGACGAAGAGTACTATCACTTACAGTACTTGTAGGTCGAAGCGCACCGTGCGTCTGTGGGTGCAAACCCAGAAAAATTCAAAAAAAAAAATTGTAAAAGAACCCTTTGTATTTTTTCCTAGTTTTTTTTTAAAAAAAACAAAACCAGCTTCAAATGCAAGATCTCGAAAACTAGAACAAGGAGCTTCAAACCTTTGCTCTGATACCATGAAGGAGAAGAAATATTTCTGAAAGCTAACCACCTGTTACAAGGGAGATGCAAAGAAAAAATACAGCAAAATATGCTCAGAAAATATAGAGCCCAATATTGCCAATGTAAAAGAGTTGATTTACAAAGAAAAGATTACAACCTTATATAGGTAAAAAACCTAAAAAAGGAAAACCCTAGGCTTGCACATAATAATTAATAAAATAATTAATTATTATGCACCTAAAGTTAGCTTAAGTGAAAAAGAGATAAAAGGTAACTTAATTAATTAACTAAATATTGTTTAATTAATCAAGTAAATGACCAATTACTCTAACACTTGTTATAAATATCTCACTAGTCCAACCATACATTTTATATATGTTAAAAAATATATAATTTAACAATTTATACAACTTCTAATTATGATAAAGACAAGAATCTTAATCTATACCATTATTTTGAGTTTGGTTTAATAGAAATTGAAAAAAATTATAATCATAAAAAAACAATGAATAAGCTAAGGATCATTTTAACAATGGTGAATTAGTGCCTAAAGATTGGCCTACAAAATTATAATATTCAACATTCTCATCACAAATTATATATGAAAACTAAGGATCATTTGGTTATATATATTTTCATAGATTTAAAATTTGAATATTTATTACTATAACATATTCATTACAATTAGATTTTTTAATAATATTGTAACAATTTATTATGTCTTTGAAATTTGTTTTGTGGATTTTAATGTTGTTTTTTAAATTTAAGTTAGAGTAAGTAGAATCTAATGAGATACCTTAAAAAGATTCAAGTTTTATAATTTAAATCTCCCTCTTATAAATATAGTTTTTTCTAGTCTTACAATTTCTTGTGTCATCTGTTCAATTATTTTAGCTATGGATTTAGCCGCAATCTTGTAGGAGGTATTAAGAAGAGTAATTAGTATCCACCCTTAGATAAAAAAAAAAATTCCTTTAGGAATTAATTTATCAACCCTTGATTAATAGAATTTAAATGATGGATCCCTTTGATAAAGCTACTTTTTATACCTCATAGAGTCCTCCTTGATGAATGGACATATTGTTTTAAGGAATTGTGTATTCCAAGACTTTTTGAGTATTCAAATCCTTCAAGGAAATATCAACCTCCTCAAGGGTGAATAAATTATCTAAATGTGCCTATTTTTTGAGACCAATTATTTTGGGTATGCAAGTGCCAATCAATTCCTCAACTATATCTTGAAGTGGATCTCCTTCAACTAGATCAATTAAAAATTATTTGTAATGTTGGAGGAAAATGGATTTAATGTCATTAGAGTTGTCATGGAACTACCTCTCTTGATCAACGATAGATATTATCCCCTCTTGAGAATGTAAATATGTTCGAGATAACTAAAAAATAATTTGTATCCCTTATATCCTTTCATCCAATGTAGCCTATCTCTTAATTGAGATCCTCTACAACAATTAAGTTCAAATCTTCTAAGTTTTATTTCAACGGAAGCAACCACTCATTGTAGAAAATTTATTAGTAAGTGCTAAATCCAAAACAAGTTTTTTTTTTCTATTTGGATCCATATTTTTTTTCCATTCTAGATCTCTTTCTAGCCATATTCTTATTGTAAGATCATAGTAAGGTAGTGCAATAGATTTAATCGCATCATTCCACAATTGTATCCACTTACCATTTTGATGAGGTCTAGGAACATCAACCAAAGGGATATTAGGGAAGCAAGGTGATCAATTTGATTGAGGTGGGAAGTGTTGAGCTTGAAGGATAGATTATTAGGTATGAGGAATAAGAAGTTTGAAAAGTTTAAAGAATTGGGAGGTAATATGTGAGATAGGTTTAATAGAATCTACTTAAATAAGGGTGTTTTGTGGAGAGGGGACAATGGAAAGAGAAATAACTAAGTAAAATCTATCAATACAACTAAGTTTCCCTCAGTTCACCATCTCTTTAGTTGGTCCAAGTGAACTAGTGATTAGTATAAGAATATTTTTTGTCTAAAATGGGATCTAAACCCCTCATGTAATTTCTAGTTAGGATGTAGGAATTCAATTATTTTTTAGAGAGTTTATGAGAACTAAACCAACTTGTATCTTGGTTTTTTCCACCATATCATATTCACCTCCTTGTATCCATTTAGTCATAGGGAGGGCATAAAAATCCATTCCCACAATTTAACTTGAGATGAGGAGTCATTAGGCATACAATAAAGAAAAAATGAATCTAGGTATTCCTTGGATTAGTAGTAAGCACTAAGCACAATTTTTGTTGGTATCCACTCCTCAATAGATGATAAACTTAGCCAAGTATTGGGAAAGGTGGGTCAACCTTGCATCCTAATATTTTGATTTATTATTTTGTCCTGGTATTAGGAAATGAGGCATCTCACTTTTTGTTGGTAGTTATTTGTCATTTGTTGAATGCTTCAAGGGAGGTGTCTAAGATGTTCTAAGAGCATATAATATTATTATAGCTTTATAAGATTGAACCCTCTTCTGACATATTCCTATGACATTTAAGAGCATAACTATAGAATATTTATAGTAAAGTATTGACCAACATTATGAAAAATCATAAGAAATATTTTAAGAAATAGCAACTGTGTCAAGGAAAAATATGTGGACATTTACAAGAACTTTTTTTTTTAAGCAAAAGTGGGAGACCACTTATAATTTTATTTATATATAATATTTTACATATAGCTGGTTCAAGCGGACATACTAGCAGGAAAGAACCAGCAAGAAAACCCCTAGTTCCGAATAACAAATTTTACAAAATATCAAAAAGACCAGTGAGGTCCTAGTACAAATGACCAGTCTAATTACAACGTTACAAAAGCACATTGGTTGAATACATCAGTACATATGCACATTCTCTTATGCACCCAAAATACCCAAAAGAAGACATCATACTAGATATACCCATGACCTTAATACATAACACAGTGGAGATTACAAAACCTTACTAAACATAAGACTAATAAGCTAGGAAGCCACTTTCAAAAAGATGCAGATTTTCCACCAACATGCTAAAAGCCATTAACCGAGATTTCTTTTGTTTCCATTATTTTACCTTTGTGTTGGCAATCATGCTCAAAAGAAGATTTTGATTTGTTAATACCAAGCACATAACGATAATAGAATTTTTTTTTGGATGAAGATGGAAGTTGCAAATCATGAATGCAAACTTGACTTCTCAAGAAAGAAATGGCATGATATTTTCTTTTTAAATCATCAATCTCCTCCATGGAAATGGTAGATCTGTATCTATTTAGAACTTGGTAGAGATTTGAAGAAGTGTCATGCATTGTGGATAATAACATGCCTTGGAATATGTCAACATAGGTCTCTTCTTATGAAACAAAACCTTCTTTGAATAAATAACATTAGAAATTAATACTTGGCTCATATTGTATAATCACACTAGAAACCAACAATGGAAGATTGAGAGTCTCAACTAAGAATTCCACCTTATAGATAACATTCATACTAGAAGCCAACAACTAAAGACCAAATTTCATAAATAAAGTTCATGTGTTATATATCATGACTTTGAGGGGTCCACAAGTACCATCAGCCTTTTGAAATCCTTCTCCATCTAAATGCATCCATTCCAAGACCATTGGGAGGTGGGTATACAATATGATCCAAGTATTAATTTCTAATGTTAATTATTGAGACAAGGTATATAAATTATTCGAGCATCTTAATTCTCATACAGAGTTACATCTTACTCAATTTCTCAATGTATGAGTTCCATATATTTGTAATTTTTTCTTAATATAAAAACATGTTTTATTTCATTAAAATTAACCTATCTATTCCATGTTACAAAGGATGCTCTTATTTTAAATTATAAGTATATAATTCAAAATTAATTAGTAATTTTCAAGATAGAGTACACACAATTTCTTTAGTTAAAATAAAATAATATTCTTATTTCCATGTGAGAGTTATGTAGAATGGTAGTTTGATGTCTCAAAAATATTTCTTTCATACATACTAAATTTTTATCATTACATTATGAGTGAATCATCTCAATTATATAGCCAAGCACATCAAAAATTTATAGAGTGGAAAGAAAAATAATCACACATTTATCATATTTTTATATGTATAAAGTTTCTACCATCAAACTATTTATACTTATAGATTAAATTATTTTTGAATTTGGTTATTTGGGTTCAACATGTCATGCTATAGGATTTTCTTGTGTTTTCACCATGTTGTCATGTGTAGATAGCTATGTATTTTATAGGTTTGGGAATTTTAGAGGAAGGCAAGGTTGAACAAAATGCGTAAGGATGAGATGGAGCCTTTTTTACCTTAGGATTTGATTGAGACTCCCTTTGACATTAATCGAGGGGTGGTTGGTCCTCTTGTAGACATGACTAATTTAGAAGGTCTTGTCAAGAGAAATTTAGAGGAGATTGGTAGAGACAAGAATCATGTTACAAATGGATTAGTTGGAGTTCATTTCCTCTACCATTCTCTTGAATTGCAAAATTTGCCTCTTGGCATTTCTTCTAATAATTTAAAAATATGAAGAAGGTTCAAGTTTAGAAGATTATAGGAACCCTTTATTCCCTTTGGTCTCAAGTTTGGAAACTAAAGATGGAAACTCCATTACAAACCTAAACTAGGTTTGAATTCATGGAAAAGGATAAGGTTCACAATAAGATATAGTTCCTTGAAGAATTTTGGATTCAAGTTGTGAAATGATAGATCTACTAATGTTTTTGGGAAAATGACCCTCTATATTAGATACATTACCACTATTGGTGGAGTATTTCTAATTGGATGTTATTTTTCTAACTTACAACTATATTTTTCTTGTTGTTGTTCCATGCCAATATGATTGATCATTTTTTGTCTCTTTATTGGTCTTTGTAAAAGGGTGGGGCCCTTTCAAAATTTCTATTTCTAATTCATAAATTCAACTAAAAGTATTTACCCTAAAATTAAAATATAAATAATTTAAACTTTAAAATAGTTTTTGATATTATATAATAGCCTCATGTATTTAATTTATAAATCCTATTATTCTTTATGTTTAATTTCAAAATTTTAATGCTCTCAAGTATAGATTACAAGCACACATTCTTTACATTTTTTCTCTTTCTTTTGTACTATTTTGTATATGGGTGTCTTATATGCATTGCCTCAAACATATAATTTTGATGTCCTATACCTAGTTCTAAATGTAGTTTTATGAATGCATTCCTCCTTTATTCTTTGCTAATTGTAATTGAATATTAGACCTATTTTTTAAAATACAGCCACCCCTCTCAATTAGTAAAATAAGTCATATATTTTAGGTGGTGGATATTAATGTTAATTGTTTATTTATTGAACATACATAATCAAGACAACTTGGAAAAGTGTCTTATCTTTATTTTTCATAAAAATAGTTGGAGCACCCCATGACAAGACACTAGAACATATAAATCCTTTCTTTAAAATGGCATTTAGGTTCAATCCTTTAATTCATGCAAATATGAAGTGTTTGTTTGATAGGTATCTCTAGATATAGGGGCTAATTCATGCATGAACTCTATTAAAAAATAAAACACCCATTTCGGAGGAAACATGACGAGTTCATTCTACGATTTGGACATCCTAAGACTTTTGTAATAGAGGTTTATTTTCATTTGAATGGTTCTCATTCACTTTTACTAAATAAAAATTAACAACAAACACTTGGCACACCCTTTTCTTTATTCTCTTTTGAGTTGTAAAATAGAAAATTTAATAATACCTTCATTCCTTCTAATCCTAATAGAACAATTTTATTATGCATTTCATTCAAACAAACTAGTTTCTTTCCTCTAAATTTATTCTTCGATTCATACATTTAGTTCACCAACCATTTTTGGAGTAATGTCATAAGACTCAAAGGCAAAATATGAAGAATTTTATCCAATTTTCCATTGTATGCACCCTAAAATTTATATCATGAACTGTTTGATATAATGCCTTAAATAAATTTCCAATTGTATTTTTGACGGAGTATGATAGAAATAGTGTTTTTGATATAATGCCTCAAATAAATTTCCAATAGTGTTTTTGATATAATGCCTCAAATAAATTCGTTAATGAACTGTTTGATATAGGGTGCATACAATGGAAACACTATTTCTGTCATACTCCATAAAAAAATACCATGAACTATTTGATATAATGCCTCAAATAAATTGGAGGTGCCCTGGTAGAAATGTATGCAAAATGTGGAAGCATAGATAGGGCATGTTAATTTTTTGACAGAGTAGAAATGTATGTCAAGCAATTGCAACACTGCAAATTCAAATAGTGTTTTTGGCAGAGTATCATAGAAATAGTGTTTGTTGAAAAGGCTTTAGAAACTTTCAAACAAATGCAATTTCAAACAAACAAATGCAGTTTCAAATCAACAAATTTGAATTTTTTTGCATTTAGGGTTTAGAAATTTAACAAACAAACACATTTTGAAGTCTATGAAATTTGAATTTGACAAACCTGGTGAGATATGCAAGTCGGGTTGATGAACTGTGGAGAGATGAAGTCGAGTTTGCCATTCGTTGTTTGTTGTTCACGTTCGGGTTCATGTTCGTCATTCGCCACACGCACAGAGCATAGGGAAAGCAGAAAAAGGCACAAAATGATAGTGACAAGTTCAAAAAAAAATTATGCCTTATTTAAGGGGGTTTGGTCGAACCCATGTTCGACTGAACCCCTTAAAATATTTTTTTTTTGTGATTGTTTTAGGGTTTAGTCGAACATAAATGGTGGTTTGGCCGAACCATAGAGTCCGACCGAACCCCTTGAGTTTGGGGAAAGGAAGAAAAATAAAATTTCCTTCCTCATAAAATTTGTAAACCACTATTGTGGTTTGACCCCATTATTACCTCAAAACTCCATGACAAGATAATGTAATGCAGAACAATGCAAACCACAAAATTGTTCTTTTGTTACATTGAAAATACACTATCTCAGTCTGGGACTTAGCTAATTTCTCAAAAACACTTGGTCTTCTTCGAACTACATACATATTGATACACCATCAATTCTACAATGAGTTGACATCAATTACAACACCATACACTATCATACTCATGTTTCCAACAAAGTAGTGATGCAATATGATTCATAGAGAGTATTCAAGTATTACAAAGTTCATGTGGTGAAAGTATGAGGTAGGCTCATATTATTCCCAAGCATAAGGTTAAATTCTTGGGTTAAATATTATATAATGTCCTACATAAAAAAATTAGGAAAAGTGGTGTCTCAACATTTCAATTATAGGAGGTTAATATATTGAGTGTGGGGGGTTGCAAGGGTGGGGGTACACCCAGCAAGGGGTTTGGGACTGAGCACCCCGAAGAGGTTTTGGGGGTAGTGCCCTCAAAAGACACATTTCATGTATATTTTATTATTGTAAATCTAGACCATTCATCATTAGGTATCAAATCTGATAAGATATTTTCTTGGCTTCTCTTTCCCTAGAGGGCAGCCCTATTTTATAAGGGCATTGTATTATGTCTATGTATAATGATATATTTTGAGAGTTTTCTAGTTATTGTGTTGTCTCTAGATCTCTAGTTGGTGATACTCCTGTGATAATCTTTCTCTAAAGGTATATTGTAATCTTCATGATTTATGAATAATATATTGGGAAAATTTTGGAGTATGTGGTTTTTCTCTTGAAAGGAATTTCTCCATGTAAATCATTGTGTTGTGGTATGCATGATATTTATGTTTATTTTTGTTTAATTTTTTATAATTTTTGTAAATATTTATAAATTTTTACATTATCCTACTCTCAAGATTAGTGCATAAATTTGTTCTGCTACCTTAGATTCCTTACAAACATTAGGCTCAAAATGTTGATACTTGGGTGTTATTCACCTATAGATATTCCTTATAGGAAGAGTTTGTCTACATACTTCAAGATAATGATATGCAATGGAATTACAAATATTATGATACAATATATGATGATAGTGTGGTAGGTCATATAGTATATTATACATGTGACTTGACATGTGGTGATGTTGTGACAACAATCATGTCAAGTATTGAAGAATAGTTCATAATTATATATGAAAGATAGTGTTTACTAGAAGCATGAATAGTGATGTAGTGACTTACAACAAAGCTAGAGTTTATGTAGAAAATTTTGAGAGGACAATATTTTAGAAGATGACACAAGGTGCTACAAACAATCAAAATTAATGTTATATTTGAGTGAGCTACTACAAGAAAGGAACTGGTAGTGGTGGATATACTACAAACATGCACATATATTGATAGTGTTAAGAATATAACTATTGATTCATAATATTGTAGTGATAAAGAATACAAGATGATCAAGCTCACATGGAGAAATCATACTTGGTGATATGTGTGTTATGCTAACGTCATGTTATGGTCAAATTATGGTCATATCTTTTTTGGTTTTTGATATGTTGGTTGAATAATTAGATAGTTGGTATTTTCAAGAGAATGTTTATATGTGACATTTTGAGTGAAGGCACCAAGGTTGGAAGGTTAGAAAAATAATACAAATTATTGGATTGAACATTGTTCAAGGTGTGAAAAATTAGAGTGATTATAGAAGAAATTATGTTGTAGATTTGAACTATAAAGATCTTGTTGTATTAAGTCTTTATTTATGGTGAATATTATAACTAGAAATTCCTTTTCTCTCATAAATTCTTTCCACATAGATCTTTAAGAATTGCATAATCTTGTAGATGCATATATTATTTTGTTTACTTTTGCCTATATTATTAGATAGATTTTGTAAGAGTTGTTAATTTTTTTCATATAATCTATCAATCATCTATAATAAAGATCAAAATCCACAACAAATATATCCTTATCTACTTCAAATTCTCATATTAAAATTGATACCATAATATTTTAAATACAACTAATAACATGAAAAAGTAATAATACATTCACAAACTAAAATAACCCTACCAAATTTAATACCTTATCATAAATACTAAAGTAAACTTTTAAACTCACTATAATACTATTCTCACCACCTAAAATAGCACATATTAATAAATTAATTAATTATCATATTTATTTAAAAGATACTTTAATAAAAAGAAATAAATACAAAAACATAGATTGTCCAAAAAAATTGATATAACATATGAAAATAAAACAAGAATCATATTCATACAAAACCCTATCAAACTCAAGTATATCTTTATATATTAAAGTTTCTTTTTCATCAACAAATCCACAAAATTCTTCAAAAATGATATGTTACAAATTCTAATTAAAATATTAAAAAATATAAAAAACAACTGTAAATGAAAATATTCTTGATATATATTTAAATATAACATGTAATCATGTTTTGTTTTATATATTATTTTAGAAAATTTAATTTTATATTTTAATTGATCAATATCATATTCAATTTGATGATTAAAATTAAATTTTGATCAATAAAAATAAAATAATTATTTAACATTTTTAATGAAAATGAAATTTGGATTGTTGAAAAGTGTAATATTCAAATAGACACTTTAAGTACAAAGCAAAAGAAGGCCTTCAAATATTGATTTGAAATAATTTACATTGTCCATTTACCAAATTCTATGAAGATTGCCAAGTTGTGTGGCATTTTCTTATAATGGAAAGTATTCTTGTGATCAAAATCATATTGCAAAATCCTTTCACTGTGGACATGTGGCGTTTGCATGTTTCCACATAAACATAATATTTTTAAATACAACTAATAACATGAAAAATTAATAATACATTCACAAACTAAAATAACCCTACCAAATTTAATACCTTATCATAAATATTAAAGTAAAATTTTAAACTCACTATAATACTATTCTCGCTACCTAAAATAGCAAATAATAATTGTCATACTTATTTAAAAGATACTTTAATAAAAAGAAATAAATACAAATAACATAGATTGTCCAAAAAAATTGATATAACATATGAAAATAAAACAAGAATCATATTCATACAAAACCATATCAAATTCAAGTACATCTTTATATATTAAATTTTCTTTTTCATCAACAAATCCACAAAATTCTTCAAAAATGATATGCTACAAACTCTAATTAAAATATTAAAAAATATAAAAAACAATTGTAAATGAAAATATTCTTGATATATATTTAAATATAACATGTAATCATGTTTTGTTTTATATATTATTTTAGAAAATTTAATTTTATATTTTAATTGATCAATATCATATTCAATTTGATGATTAAAATTAAATTTTGATCAATAAAAATAAAATAATTATTTAACATTTTCATTTCGATTGTTGAAAAGTGTAATATTCAAATAGACACTTTAAGTACAAAGCAAAAGAAGGCCTTCAGAATATTGATTTGAAATAATTTGCATTGCCATTTACCAAATTCTATGAAAGTTGTCAACTTGTGAGGCTTTTTCTGATAGTAGAAAGTATTCTTGTGATCAAAATCATATTGCAGAATCCTTTCAATGTGGACATGTGGCATTTACATGTTTCCACATAAACATAATAATCTTATGCATATTGTCCTCAAATGTCCTTTTATGCTTTTGTCCACCCACTTACATTCTGAAACCAGTCATGGGAAAGCATCAAAAAATTCTTTTCCTGTACATTGGTGAAAGTAGAAGGTGCTTTGGTTGTTTTTGTTAGTCTTACATAAAATTATTATTCTCTTACGTTAACTATTCTCCCCTTCTTCTTATGAAAATATAAAGCAGGCCAATCTAATTTACTTCTTCACATGGTTTCATTTGGATTGAATATGGTACAAGTGGGCATTCAAAACCAGATTGGACTGAAATTGCAGAGGCTATATCAGTTAATAATTCAGGCATGTAGTTGTTGTTTTGTAGGTCATAAAAGTAGTGTGAAGGAGCAGCAGCAAAGTAAAAAGAGATTGATAGCTTGGCGCTCTGCAACGTTTATCCAAAACTTGCAGGTAAATGTGCATCATAATGGCAACAACTAACGTCATGATTAGATCAATGAAGATATTACAGAACCCATATCTTTGATCTTTGTATATAATTGAATAAATAAGGGTTATGTATTATTTCTCAATTTAAAGTTGTTTGTATAACATATTCTTAATATGCATAATTTTGTTATTTGAAAAACAATCATGTGATAATAACATATTTTAAAATATCAGAACAAATTTTGTATAAATAAATTAGCAGTTGTTTATGAGCTACTATTTCTCTAAAAAATCATGTGATAATAACATATTTTAAAATATCAGAACAAATTCTGTATAAATAAGTTAGCAGTTGTTTATGAGCTATTATTTGTCTATTATATAATGAAATTTGCATAACTAAACTAGTAATCAAATGTAAATATAAACTAAATCTACAAAAATAGTTAATAATGTAGTGTTTTAAAAAAGATTTTTTTAAATGAAATAACTTGCACAAAAAAGAATATAATAGGAAATATTCTATAAATAGTTGACAATATACTTGAGAATAATAAATCACTTTGAAGGGCGTTATCCAAAAGTCTCTAATAAGAACACCATTTGCAATAGGATGATCATTAAGTAAACACTAGCTTGTGTATATACCATGTTTATGCCTTGGATGCCACCTAGGTTGACTTAACTACCTATATTTAAGACTATAAAATGATTATACAACTTAATTAAGGGTTGTTCTAGCCACAAGTTGGCTACATATATCCCACTACAATCAATGGGATAAGGGTGCAGTATGTCCCTGTTGAAATGAACAAGACAACTGAGAGGGGGGGTGAATCAATTGTAGCAAATTAAACCTTCAAAACCCTCTACAATAATCAAATCCACATGCATTCATTAAACCCTTATTTTGTTAGTATGATTAAATATGGAATGCACATAACAGAAACTGAAATCAAAACACCATACACAAGAGAACACCACATTTACGTGGAAAACCCAATGAGGGAAAAACCACAGTTAGGATTATCTCACAGTATAAGTAATTGCAAAACCAGTACAAGGGCTCACTGCCAAAATAGGACACATTGTCCAAAAGGGCTCACAGTTAGGGCTCACTACCACATAAAGACATACAAGAAGATAGAAGAACAATGTTACACAAAGAACACTTCTTAATGCAACAAGGAAATCCACCACAATGCTCTAACAATCTCACAGCCTTGCTTGAATGATTTTGGATGCCTTCAGCTCACTGCCTTCAGGAACCCTAACACTGAAATGCTCAAATTCGCATCACACACTTCTCTCGCATTGATCTTACATCTATCTTGCTTCACTTCTCATTTATGAAATAACTTACAACAACACCATACTTATAAATATATCAACCTCAACCTAGAAAACCTTCTCCAATGACGGCAACTAGTCGTTATAGATACAAATTCAAAATACGTTGGCACCTAAACATTCCCGCGATGGATAGGAATGAAGGTGACCTACATAAATCCTTAATTAGGGCCCAAATAGATCCAAACACACCTCAAGTACATGCTTTCATAAGCTCACATGTAGTGTTAAACACAAGGTCGACCAATACTTGTGCAAAACACCATAAACATTAAGTACACGCTTCCTCAAATCAATCTGAAACTTCCATACAACATAATTCACTTCAACGCAATCTAGAGTAATTCATGAACTACTTGAGATTCATCAAACACTTCATCAATCTCGCATCATTCAAATACTTCAACTCATAACAACTGGTAACCCTTATTTGCATACTGATAAATGAAACTTTGTCCTACATTAAATCAAGTAAAATCTTGAATGCAAAAAGATACAATAATTATAAGAAACTTCTCAAATCTGCACAACCTAAAGCCAACCAGCGGAGAAACATGAAGCAAATACATTTCTCCTAGGCCATAGAAAACAATCACTGCACAACTGGTTCACACAATGGTGAAAAAATCTCACACTGTACAATGATCCACAGACCCAAATTCTAAATATAGCAACCTTTGACAACCTTGAATAATCTATAAGATCCACATAGGCATATCATCAACACATAAGAAATGTGAAGCACAATACCAGGGCACACATTGACCACTTACACAACACATTTTTCTCTATTTATCAAATTTCCTCAAAAGCACTTGGAAACCAAGTACCAGAGATGTAACATCTTAGCTCATTTCACCATTCCAACTCATCTTCAAACACTACAACAAAAAAACTAGCTCCATGTACTCACAACACTTCTTCAAGGTCTCAGCTACACATGCACAACCTGTTTTCCTCTTTTTCACAATTTTCTCAATATCCTCAACATCTTCATCCCATACTTGACATCAATAACAACACCAGTCAGTAGACTTCCTACTAACATCAATGAAAACACCTTCATACTTGCAACATTCTCCCCCTTTGCCATTGATGGTAACACAAGATGTGAAAAGAAATTTAAAATATCAAAGACAAGACAACATACACACTCTCCTCTTCTTCTTTTTCCAGATTAGATAGCCTACACAACATTCTTGAACTCTCTCCCCCTTATATGAGTCTCTCTCCATTTGATAATAATTTTTAGACAACATACACAACTTTCTCCACTGATACCTTACATGATTCTCTCTCTCCTCTTGAGTAGATAAGCTTTTTCACATGATTGTCTCTCCCCCTTCAATGACATCAATGGCAAAGGAAAAAATTTGCATTATTCTCCCCCTTTGACACTGAACCAAGAAAATTTCTCTGAACATTCCCCCTTAGGAGTACACCCAAACAAATCAACAACACATGACACTACCTACTCCCCCTGAGAGGTAGCCACCAACATCAGTCTAGAAAAAAGATAGATCCATAGATCCATTGGACTAATGCATCTCCATATGCATCCAATTCAAGAAAGGAGGGGCAATAACCCCCAACTTCTCTCAAAGATACTCAAAAGTATCCTTAGGAAGAGCCTTGAAAAATATGTCAGCAATCTGATCCTTTTTGGATATATATTCAAGCTTTACCTCATTCTCCATAACCTTCTCTCTCAGAAAGTGATACTTGGGCGGGTGCATGAAGTTGGGTTACACTTTTGTGGCCAACTTCAAAAAAATATTGAAAATGACATAACGCGAGCGCGTTATAACGCACTCGCGTTATGTCATTTTAAAAGCAAAAAAAAAAAGTGAAAGCTATTCATTTTCTCTTTTCTATTTTTCTGCTCTTCCTACAGCCAAAAACCCTCATTTTCGCACTCGCGTTCTAGGAGGAAGCATTCTACAACATTCATCAACAATAGTTACTTTTTGTTTGCAAAGATGGTGCCACAATGATGAAGAGGTGCAGGAGGTAAGTATTGTTTGCTACTTGTTTTGAATTTCTTAGTTTCAAGTTGATTTTGTTTGTTTTAGGTTAGATTTGATTTTTTTTTTAATTTGTAGGAGATGCAAATAATCCTACAAATCCTGAAAATCCTCAACAAGAAGAATAGGGAAATCAACCTCCCCCACCAATCACTCAACACCCTCTGGCACTCAACAAAATTTGAGGTGTGAAATTGAAAACAACAAAAAACAAATTGAGGATCTTATCAGTAGGTTGAGTGATCCAAATGCTTCAACCGCAGAAAGAATGACACTAGCAAATTCAATGAAAGAGATGTTAAAAAATGTAGATTCAATAACCCAACAAATAACGGGATGGCAAGATAGGAGGCAGGCAGTTAGGGCATATTATGCAGATAAACTATCATATAAACAAGTAAAAGATTTAAAATTTACTAAAGGTGATTTGTGCTCTCTATTCACTGACCCTAGAATAAATCAAAATCTTAGCCTCAATGCGAAGAGGTTTCCTATTCATTGGTGCCACCACAAGAGATTAGGAACCTTTTTTATGATAGGTGGTACTTGGTCTTTGATTACCCACCTTGCAACAATTGTGAAGTCCCCCAATATTTTCTTAGGAAACTATACAGTGAGTTCATATTGAACCAAATCCCAAATTATTTTGATATGAGGGAGTTCCAGGGGAGAGGTGGGGGGTCGGCTCAAGATAGGCCTGGTGCACAGTCGGATCCTGCGCGCAAGGGAGACGACCTCTCGCTAGGCCACCTCGTGAGCATATTGTTATGCCTGTTGTTGCAAAGGAGAGTGTCGACGTAGAGACATTGCAGGTGATCAACACTTTGACCCGGAGTGTCATCCATCATACTAGCCCTATTGTACAACGCCATCCAAGGGAGTCTTCGGGTGGTGGCCTACAAACCCATGTGTGTCAATCTTGCGGGGCAACTTGTTCTATGACCCCACCGGCACTCAGGAGGCTGCTATACAGGATCCATATGCTGCTACACACTTGATATGTATGCTGCTATGGGGATGGAGAGGATGGCTGACATTTTGTATCATGCATATGGCATTGATAGTCGGGTAAATGTCAGCGTGTTCATTGAATTTAATTTATTAAATTTCAATTCTGAAATGCATGATTAACTAATTTAGTTTATTATTTTAATAAAATTGCAGGGTCACAGTGTTGAGACTGGATACACCGGTCCTCCACCTACTTATTTCTGCAGTACACCTATAAGTGGGGTATGTAACTAGTAAACAATTATAAATTTATTACATGTTAATAGCATTGTTTTATGAATGGTATTTTAATACATGTGATTTTGGATGTTGAACAAGCTAATATTAGCGGTTTCAAGCAAACACCTCCTAGTGCCAATAAATTCACTCAAACTTACACGAAGGTAATAGAATAAAGCTCGAACTTAACTAATGAATTCTACTTAATAGATTTGTGTAGTTTATATTCATATTGTTGGCTACGTTGCATTACACATCATTCAAACTCAAAGCATTACTTCAAATTCCATAACTAATAACTAGATGTTGATAGATGACAAAATTTCAACTATACAATATAGTTGTTTAGAAAGTCAACATAAGCAGCACGATGCAATTACTTCACATGGAGGCAAGTGCTTGCAAAGGTGCACCACCACGACAAACTATGGATGCTTGGAAAAAATCTATGAAACCATAATAGTAAGCAATAGCATAGACAAGGCAGTTAGTGATGCAGAGAATCATATCAAAACACTCAATCATCAGGGTACATCTGATGCAGAGCATCCAACAAACACCATCAACATCATTTCTTCAAGGGATTTCAATCCCAAATAGAATCAGGAGAAGATCAAATATAATTTCATTAGAAATCTACGTTTCATTCAACCAAAATCCACTCAAATTCTCCTAGCCATTCCATAGGTCATCATTCATCATTCCACTAATCAGTATTCCAATTGACTCATTCAAAGCAAAAACCATATTAAAGAAAACTTTGACTTAATCAATTAGATTCACATCATTCTCAACCACCATAAAAACAACATAAACCTGATTATTGACACTTGAACAATTCATCCTTTTATTTATTCACCAAGGCAACAAATCAACTAAACCATACCTCACTATTATCAGTCCATTATCAAGCATTGTACTCACCATATTTTGACTGCAGTAGTCTATTTACAGGTTACAAACTCCTGCTACAACATAATCTTGATTATTATCTTGTGGTTAATCACCAATTTGCTCAAAAGGCTTCATAATACTCACCCATCCAACCATCAAAGTCACCAAACCTATCTTATACACCTTAACAAAATTTAGTAACATCAATCATATCATTAGTTTGATAGTAACCAAGCACTCAATATCATCCTTTCCACTGTTTAAACAAACATCCTTGTTTTGATCAGACAATATCATATTCCTCTAGTAGGTCTGTCAACCATTGAATCGGGTAGTTACATTCCTATCTCAAAGCTTATTAAAAAACTCAATGCACATTTAGAAACACTTTCCAGCACATCACAACATATCAAAGTTCTTAGACATTTGACATAAAGAAAATCATCAGATTTCAGACTGTCCTCTGAAGAAAGGCTAGTAGATTAGGCCTGTTTTACAAAGGAGGCCCCTTTAAAACCATTCCAAATCACTCAAAACCTCAAAAAAGTCTTCAAGCATGTCTTATAACTCAATATTTCACCATTTATAGGGATTGAAAACCATGAAAATGTTCTTATCCAATAAACCCTCGTTTATTGGGTGTAAAAGCACAAATCAAGGAGGGTTTTGTGAAAAATACTCTTGCAAACCTCTATTTCTCTAGCCACCACCTGGAACATGATTTTTTATGTCTGCCAAGACCTTCTACATCGTTTCCAATCCTCTACAGGCTTTATTTATTCATGACCCATGATTGTAGCATCACTTTGTGTAGGAAAATCCTTTATTTTCTAGTGTAGCAGCAACTCCACCATGGTATTCTTGCTTTTCCCTGCACTTACAATCATCAAAACATGAAAAAAATCCTAACATTAACCTACTCCACCAATTTACTTAACCTACATTGGTGGAGTAGTGAAGAAAACCCCTATTGGACTCTCAAACTTGCTTCTAAAAGGACTCTATCAGGCACTAAAAACTGCCTCTTATTCTTTTGTTTCCTAAAACTAACCAAGTCCAACTCTTGAAATTGGAAAATAACTCCTCTTTACATGTATTCACACTATAATTTAACTTTGGGTGTTCCTAAATTACCAACACAAGAAAACAAAACAATCCAGAGTAATGTTGCAAACTCATAAACAGGGAATTTTTATTTCAAAATCTAATTACAAGAACACAAACTTCTATTGTTTCTCGCCTTTACATGCCTTTTAAAGATATTTCCTTTTCCATAACTATCTTTCCATCGGTTGAAACCACCCCTTTTAACCCTTAATATGCCTGATTTCCTTGTTTTTGTAAATTTAACAACTTTTAACAATATTACATTATTGCATTGTTTGCATTTTCCCACTTTGACCACCTAGAACTTACCCATAACCTTAAATACATTCAAATAAGACCTCATATGACCTTGAACATTCTTTACATCATTTTTTCATGACCTTTTGTAATTGACTAAATACAAATTTGAACACTCATCCCTTTTGCAAAATTGAAAAGTATTTGATGATCTAGGTGCTCCTGCACCAACATCTGACCCAATTGAATCAAGGGAAGATCAAATTGAATAAGCAACTAAAATTTATCTCTTTTCATCAAAAATCACATTGTTTCATTTACAAACCACAAGGAAACAACAATCCAACTCATTTCAATACTTCTTCTTATCATCCTCAAGCTTCAAACATCTTATTTATCAGCAAAAATGATTGATCCATGCACAAGAAACCTAATTAGAGTCACTAAACAATCCACTCTTTCATCATTCACCAAGGCACCCTTCCACTCAATTTTCTTTACCTAGGAAAAATAATCAAAAACTAATCTTTCATGTTACAACCTATATCCATCATATCCTAACACACCTTTGTCATCATCAATTTATATGAATTCAAAGCAAAAACCTGATAAAGAGCTTTGAATCTTTCAATTCCTTAAACAACTCACCAAATTTTCACTTTTACCAACTAGTTCCTCAAGACCAAGATACTACCATCAACCATTTACACCTCAATCATTTCATCTAACTTCCAAGACATTACTCACATCATGTTTATTCACTAAGCTTATTCTATGCACAAATCAAGCCCTACAAAGGAGGGTTTATTGCATAAGGTACTTACAAACCTTAAATACTCCTACCACCACGACAAACACCATGGAAATAGCCTACATAAGCTTTAGAAATGATGCAGAGTGGCAGGGAAGGAAAACTCACAATCACAAATGGCAAAGTCACTCCACTAAATGCTTCTCTCAAATACTCTCATGAGTCCTAAACTCCACTATTCTTTAAGAGATCAACCCCACACACCTAGGGTTCACAACTCAAACCACTCACAAATATTGAAAACATTTGGATCATGTCTCATTAATTCAAAACAAGGTTTAACAACCCTCTAGCATTTAGGTTTCAACAAACACCCATTGCTATGGTGACTTAGACCTCACTCTCTCTTAAGGCTTATAGCCCTTGCCCGGTAGGAGAGTCAAAATAAAAAAACACAAGGAAGACTGTTAAGACACCAAACCTATGGATTCAGACCCCTAAGATGGACCCCTACAAGGTTCCAAAACCCTTCCTCTTGACTATCAAAACATCACTCACAATAGCCATTTCTACCACTGCTCCAAAAGGCCTAATTCACAGACCTACACCTAGGTCTTGACTATCTAGGCTCTCCCCTTCACCCCAAAGACAAAATTCAGACTCCTACAGGTTCTCCACACATGTTTCCACCATTCTTAAGTGCCTCTTAAACAGATTCTTCAAAATCAAGAAAAAACTCATTTTTTTTGCTTGTCAATTATGATTGCCACATAGAGATGTCAAGCCAAAATTCATGCACAACTTCCAACAATGAACCTTTCATTCTCCAAAACATTAAGTACATGATATTATAGCCTTATATCTTCCATCCCACTAAGATTTAGCAATTTTACAATGTGGGAATGGAAGAAATATACATTTTTCACCCAAAACCTTGATTTTAAGGGTTTTCAGACCACCCGATAGAGAAATTGGAATATCTCCCTTGATACTCAATGAAATCTCACCACTCCAATTCCAAAGGAAATATTATTCAATTACCTATCCAACCATTATGGGCTTGGAGCATGAAAGTGAACATACAGTCCGTACCAAGTACGAGATCAGCAAATTCTTTAGAAAAACACAGGAAAAACAAAAAACTTCTTATTGAAACTTCTTCAAAACATCAACATCAACATCAACCTTGCCTCGACCAAGAAAGGCATATTTGAATTCTTACAAAATCCCTCAAAATTCTTGCAATTGTCTTTTGAAAAGAGAGACGTTGGAAAACAACTAATCTCATGCTTTAACTTCTAATTGCCTAGTTAAGGCAATGTGAGCAACTTCTACCAACTTGACCACAAAGAGCCTTCCAAAATGTGTCAAAGGCATTTAAAAACTTTTCAAAAAGTAAGGTGACTCCCCTCAGGTGTCTAGATACAGCAAGGCATCCTTTTTCCTTATTTTTCCAAGATGCACTAGACTTACAAAGGAGGATGGAGACCTTGTTGTACAAAGAAGTTGGTCACCAAGACCAAAAACTCAACCAAAAACCTAGAAGACCTACTAAAAATCATTGAAATGGTCCATAATACCTTATTCCATCCATAAACCAAGAAAAAAAAATGACAAATTATTCTAGATCCCTTAGACCCATGGGTGCTCCTGCATCATACTCCCAAGCAAGAAAAAGATCTCAAGTCCTTTTTGAGATCAAGACTTCTACATTAGTTCCATGTTGTTTAATATCATTTTTTGACATCCATGTTGCATCCTCTTCAGGTAGACCTTTCCATTTGACCAGGTATTCCTTGTAAACCTTCCTTCTAGTCTTCTTTGTCTCCTTGGTGTCTAGGATGCATTCAAGAGTCATAGGTTGGCTGGGGGATAGTTCCTTCACCCAATCTTCATCCTCCATTGCTGTTGTGCCTGCTCCATCACCTACATTCACAGAATCTTTGAAAGGATACAAGTCAAAAATGTTGAAGATAGGAGAGACTGCCACCCCAGGAGGTAGCTCTATTTCATAAGCATTTTGGCCAAACTTGTAGACCACCTTGCAAGGTCCTATCTTCTTCGTCATGAGTTTGGTATACTTTCCTTTTAGAAGTCTCTCCTTCTTCAAGTGTACCATCACCAAGTCTCCAACCTTGAATTGGACATTCCTCTTCTTTAAAGCTGCCTTTTCCTTATACTTCTCAACATTCTTTTGAAGGGTTTCCTTCACTTGTTGATGAATATCCCTGATTGTAACAACAAAGTCCTCACCTTGAGCACTTCTCCTAGAAACTCCTTGTATATCTCTTAGTTCATAGACCCCTCTAGGGTGCATTCCATAAACTACTTCAAAAGGGCTTCTACCCATGCTCCTATTCATGGATTCATTATATGCAAATTTAGCCTAAGGTAAAATCAAATCCCAAGCTTGTCCATGCTCCTTGGTAAGGCATCTTAAGAGGTTTCCCAATTATCTATTCACCACTTTAGTTTTTCCATCTGTTTATGGATGGTATGTTGAACTAAAGGACATATTTTTGCCTTGAGTTTCTTCTACAAGGTCCTCCAAAAGTGACCAATGAATTTAGAATCCTTGTCGGAAACAATGCTTAAAGGCAGTCCATGTATCCTAACAACCTCCTTAAAGAAGAGACCTGCTATATGAGATGCATCATTGGTGCATTTGCAAGGAAGAAAATGTGCCATCTTACTAGATCTATCAACTACCACAAAGATACTATCAAAACCTTTTTGGGTTCTAGGCAACCCCAAGACAAAATCCATACTTACACACTCCCAAGGCCTATTGGGAATGGGAAGTGGCTGATAGAGTCTTGCATTTGATGAAGTTCCCTTTGCCCTTTTGACATATTGTGCAGCCTTCCACATACCTTCTCACATCCACCTGCAACTTTGGCCAATAGTAAAATCTCCTAACTTGTTCCAAGGTCTTGTCAAGGCCAAAGTGACCTCCAAGACTCCCACTATGTTTCTCCTTTATGATATTCTCCCTTATTGAGCATTTACGTACACACAATTGGCTTCCTTTGAAGAGAAAACTATTCTGCAATAAAAAGTCAAGAATTCACCACGAAAAGAATTCAAATGCTGCTCACAAACATTGTATACCTCCTTGAAATCTAAATCTTCATGATACATATCCTTCAATGCTTCAACCCCCATGCTTTGGAGTTGGATCTCTTGCACTACAAGTGCCCTTCTACTAAGAGCATCTGCCACCTTATTTTCTTGGCCCTTCTTATGCTTTATTGTGAAATTATAGGCTTGCAAAGACTCTACCCACTTCATGTGCCTATGACTGAGTTTGTCCTGTACATTCAAAAAACTCAAGGCATGATTATCAGTATAAACAACAAATTTTTTAGGTAACAAGTAGTGCCTCCACTTTTTGAGGGCTTGGACCATAGCAAACAATTCCAAATCATAGGAAGAATACTTCCTCTTTGCTTCATTCAGCCTCTCACTATAAAATGCAACCGGTCTGCCTACTTGGCTCAAAACAACCCCTATTGCTTGATTGCTAGCATCACACTCAATGGTAAAAACTTTATCAAAATCAGGGAGTACAAGTATAGGCTATTGTGCTACTCTCATTTTTAGATATTCAAACCCTTTATCAGCCTCATTGGTCCAAGAAAACTTGCCTTTGTTACCTCCTTTGATGGTGTCCAAGATTGGTGCACAAATTTGGCTAAAGTTCTTGATGAACTTTCTATAAAAGCTTGCAAGTCCATGGAATCTTCTCACATCTCCCATGGATTTTAGTGTTGGCCAAGTAAGAATAGCATGAACCTTTGAAGGATCCATCTTCAAACTTCCCTTGGAGATGACAAAACCAAGGTAGACTAGTTCTTCCTTCATGAATTCACACTTTGCCATGTTGATCAGCAGTTTCTCCTCTTGTAACCTCCTTAGAACCATTTCAAGGTGCTTCAAATTTTCTTCTTTAGACCTGCTAAACACAAGGATGTCATCTAAATAAACTACAACAAACTTTCCAATGAAAGGTCTCAATACCTCATTCATAAGGCGCATAAATGTACTAGGGGCATTTGATAACCCAAAGGGCATCACCAACCACTCATAGAGCCCTTCATTAGTCTTAAAAGTTGTCTTACATTCATCCCCCTCTCTGATCCTTATCTGATGGTACCCTCTCTTTAGATCAATCTTGGAAAAGTAAGATGCTCCTGATAGACAATCCATGAGGTCCTCCATTCTTGGCATCGAGAACCTATATCTGATTGTGATCCTATTAATGGCTCTTGAATCAGTACAAAGCATCCAATTCCCATCCTTCCTTGGTGCTAGGACAGTAGGAACAGCACATGGGCTGAAACTCTTCCTCACTAGCCCTTTATCCATCAACTCTTGCACTTGTCTTGCAATCTCCTCATTTTGAGTAGGTGTCATCTTGTATGCAACCTTATTGGGTAATGTAGCCCCTTGAATCAGATTAATATGGTGGCTTATATCCCTAATGGGAGGTAGGGAACTAGGTAATTCATTCACCGTTATGTCCTTGTACCTTTCCAACAACTCTTGGACTTCCTTTGGTGCATCTTCCTTCTTCTTTATGGGTAGATCTACTTCACTTTTTTGGCTTCATAATCAAGAAGAATCCTCTTCCTCCTCCTTCCTTCAAGGTCTTCATGAACTCCTTCTCACCCATCATCAAAACACTAGCCCTTCATGCTTTGCCTTGTCTTCTTCTAGGAGAGGTGAAAGGTTGTAAGTCTTCCCATCCTTCACAATGGATTATGTGTTCTTCTCCCCATCATGCTTGGTCTTCCTATCAAACTGCCAAGGCCTACCAGAAATATATAGTATAATACTTTTACTCAAAAAAAATTTCATTAGATCTCATACATTATAAGTCATGACGTGGATCGCTATTGTAACTTTTTTGTGATTGAATAATTTGTTGTTTTATTTTCAGATGTTGGTTGTGGAAACACCTCCAAATGTTACAAGGGCAATGGATATCGGTGTTTTATCCACTATACAATCCTCCATGGTTCTGATAGAGGAGGTATGAGGCAAATTACTAAATTTCAATTTACATTTGTTGTTATAGATGTTAGTTCTAGTGAAAAATCAAACCATTATTGATTTGCAATTTAATTCCTATTTGGATGGTTTATACAGGGCTTGAGCATGCCTAAGCATTGGCATGCAAATATTTCCATCGTGGAGAGTGATCATGAGATGGCCGTAAGTGATTATTTTGTTAAATATATCATTTCTTATAATATAATTTCTATATATTAATGTCTTCACTTCTTATTGTAACAATTAAAACTTCACCAGGAGCTAAACTGTAGGAGGAGTAGTAGGAGCACTCCTCGAGCACAGCAGAAAAAAGTGACAGACTTATGGCCATCGGATCACCAAACAAAGGGAAAGAATTTATTTCCAGAGCATGGAGAGAAATGAATTTTGATTCCAGAGGCCTTTGTTGTATGCCTAGACATGGCAATTTTGTACATATCTTGTATTGGATATATTTGACATTGTATGCCTATATGGAATTCTCGTAAGCCTATATGCCTATTTTGTAACTATATTTTATACTTATATTGACATATATTGATGTATGTGTACATGGCTATTTGGTTAATAAAAATCTTTTTAATCGATGGTGTCCATATTTTCTCTTTTTGACAATGTCAAAAGCATGGCTGCATACAGATTAGGCAAAAGACTTTTCCTTTTAGATTAGCAATGCATGGAAGTTTCAAAAAGTATCCTTGATATTACAAAAAGATATGTGTTTATACCATAGCAGCAAAAAATATTTTGGGGAAAAAATCGGCAAACCAAAAGTATAAGATTTTTGAAAAAATCGGGAAAAAGTCTAGAAAAAATTGGAAAAAAATCAGATTTAAAAAAAAAGGTAAAAAAAAGTAGAACAAGAGATAAAAACTTTTTTAAAAAAATTTAAATTCATTTCCATAGCATAGAGATATAGAGAGCAAATAAAATAAAGATTTTAACTAATAAATTGTAAAAAATAGATTTTTGTAGTTTATATTCATATCGTTGATTACATTACATTGCACATATTTCAAACTCAAAGCATTCCTTCACATTGCATAACTAATAACTAGATGTTGATAGATGACAAAATTTCAATTACAATATAGTTTTTACAAAGTCAACCTAAGCAGTTATGCAATTACTTCACATTGCATAACTAATAACTAGGAGCAGCTCCCAATTGCATTTGCTTGTCATGGCATTCTATGAGACCACATTTCTTTGAGGCATTTTTCAAACAATTCACTGCCTTGTCTATACTACCACATTTTGATACATGTCTACCAAGCATTTTGTCAAATATTTCAACGCCTTGTTGCTATGGTTGAAAGCCTAAAACAAGTGCTTTTCGAACAAACTATGGATGCTTGGAAAAATCTATCAAAAGCATAATATTAGTAAGCAATATATCATGGCGGGAAGTGAACGCTTTGAAAATACCTCAAAGTGGGTCTCATGGTGATGGAATGCCATGACAATCAAATGCTTTGATTGTCATGGCATTCCATCACCATGAGACCTCATTTCTTTGAGGCATTTTTTCAAAGAGTTCACTGCCTTGTCTATGCTAACACATTTTTCATACATGTCTATCAAAGCATTTTCTCAAACATTTCATTGCCTTGATGCTATGGCTAAAAGCCTAAAATAGGTGCTTTCAAACAAGCTATGAATTGTCATGTAATTCCATCACCATGAGACCACATTTCTTTGAGGCATTTTTTCAAACAGTTTGTTGCCTTGTCTATGCTACCACATTTTTCATACATGTTTACCAAAGCATTTTATCAAACAGTTCACATCCTTGCTGCTATGGCTAAAATCCTAAAATAGGTGCTTCCAAACAAGCTATGGATGCTTGGAAAAAATCTATAAAAGCATAATAATAAGCAATAGCATAGACAAGGCAGTGAACTATTTGAATAAAAGCCTCAAAGAAATGTGGTCTCAATGGTGGTGGAATACCATGACAATCCATAGCAATTTGCTTGTCATGGCATTTGTCATGCCATTCCATCATGACCACATTTATTTGAGGCATTTTTTCAAATAGTTCACTGCCTTGTCTATGCTACCACATTTTTCATACATGTTTACCAAAGCATTTTATCAAACATTTCACCTCCTTACTGCTATGGCTAAAATCCTAAAATAGGTGCTTCCAAACAAGCTATGGATGCTTGGAAAAAGTCTATCAAAGCATAATAATAAGCAATAGCATAGACAAGGCAGCGAACTGTTTGAAAAAAAGCCTCAAAGAAATGTGGTCTCAATGGTGGTGGAATGCCATGACAATCCATATCAATTTGCTTTCATGAATTACGTCATGCCATTCTCACCATCAGCTCTATTTGAGGCATTTTTCAAGCAGGTTGCTATACTACTACATTTTCGCCCATGTCTGCCAAAGCATTTTATCAAAACAATTCCTTTGCCTTGCTACTATGGCTAAAGCCTAAAAAGAATGCTTCGAACAAGCTATGGATGCTTGAAAAAAAATCTATCAAATCATATTAAGCAACAAGCTATGGTCTCATGGTTTTTTTTCACACGAAAATCAGTGTGATTTTATTCACATTTTTTTGCAGGTTATAAACACTTTTTTTTTCCAATTTTGTTGTTTTAAAAGACATTCAAGTTTATGGTGGTTTTGTTGTTTATATGATGATATGTGATATTCTAGTCCTAATTCATGCTTCTAGGTTGCATAGATATATATTTTGTTTTCACATGTTTTTTGTACCAACGAACCCAAACAGTGAACCCCTCAAAATTTTTATTGGCAAACTGGCTGAACCTGAACACGAACCTCAAAACCTATTCCAACACTCTTCATTTTTCCTGCACAAACTTAATTGACCACCAAATTATGTTTCCCTTTGACTTTACCCACGTTTACTCCCTCAAACCTCTCTTTTTCATTCAAAACCCCTATTTTCCCAACTAGTGCATGTCTTTCCATAACATACTTTTCACCTCCCTTGTCCTTGCAGACTTTTTGAACACATCAAACTCCACAATCTCACCCTATTTCCAACCTATTCTAACTTATTTTCAATCAATTTGTTCTTTTCACCTCTTCTAGCCTTGCTTTTAAGGGGCCTCAATTTTGAATTTTCAACAGGGGTAGTGTTAGTAATCTCTTCCAATTCCCTTACTAATTCTATTTTATTATTCTTACTCCCTATCCTACTTATATCAAACCCATATCATCGAGACACAACCTGAATAATAGGTGGAATGGCCAATTTCAACATACTACACTCATACCCTTAAGGGATCGATCCGGTTGAACGTAGCTCAGAGCGATTCTACGTGTTTGGGTGAGAAAGAGGACCATGCCTAGCGTGAAAATTCCTATTCGGACGCATTGGAACAATCCATTTGGTCACACGAGTTGTAGAATGAAAGCTGCACCACTTTGCAACTTTCCACTGCTTCCATTTGACACTTTTTCCATCAATTGAAATCTGGACACCACAGGAAAACCACTTTGAGATAACGAAAATCGAGAGATTTTATTGTAGAGGGGCCCAACGAGATCCCAATCAGACGAGAATTTTCTAAGCGTCACGGTGTCCGAGTAACCTCATGTTGAAGTTTGCAGGAATTTTTCCCTTTGGATCCTTAAGGGATCGCTCTGGTTGAATGTAGCTCGGAGCGATTCCGCGTGTTTGGGTGTGAAAGATGACCATTCCTAGCGTAAACATGCCTATTTGGATGTGTTGGAATAGTCTGTTTGGTCACACGAGTTGCATAACGAAAGTTGCACCACTTTGCAACTTTCCACTACTTCCATTTGATACTTTTTCCATCAACTGAAACTTCGACACCATGGGAAAACCACTCTGAAATAACAAAAACTGAGAGAGGATATTGTAGAGGGGCCCAACGCAATCCCATCGGATCAGACAAGAAGTTCTAAACATCATGGTGTCCGAGTAACCTCATGTTGAAGTTTGCAGCCATTTTGCCCTTTGGACCCTTAAAGGATCGATCCAATTGAACGTAGTTCATAGCGATTCCACGTGTTTGGGTGTGAAAGAGGACCATTCCTAGCATAAAAATTCCTATTTGGATGTGTTGGAACAGTCTTTTTGGTCACACGAGTTGCAGAACAAAAGTTGCACCACTTTGCAACTTTCCACTTCTTCCATTTGACACTTTTTTCATCAACTGAAACTTCGACACTATGGGAAAAGCACTCTGAGATAACGTAAAATGAGAGAGGTTATTGTAGAGGGGCCCAACACGATCCCATAGAATCAAATAAGAAGTTTCTAAGTGTCACGATGTCCGAGTAACCTCATGCTGAAGTTTGCAGTCATTTTGCCCTTTGGACCCTTAAGGGATCGATCTGGTTGAACGTAGTTCGGAGTGATTCTGCATGTTTTGGTGCGAAAGAGGACCGTGCTTAGCGTAAAAATTCCTATTCAAACGCATTGGAATAGTTCGTTTGGTCACACAAGTTGCAGAACAAAAGTTGCACCACTTTGCAATTTTTCGTTGCTTCCATTTGACACTTTTTTCATCAACTGAGAACTGGACACCACGGGAAAACCACTTTAAGATAACAAAAACCGAGAGAGGTTATTGTAGAGGGGCCCAACATGATCCCATCGGATTAGATGAGAAGTTTCTAAGTGTCATGGTGTCCGAGTAACCTCATGCTGAAATTTGCAGTCATTTTTCCCTTTGGACCCTTAAGGAATCGATTCGGTTGAACATAGCTCAGAGCGATTCCGTATGTTTGGGTGCGAAAGAGGACCATTCCTAGCATAAAAATGCCTATTCAGACACATTGAAACAATTTGTTTGGTCACACAAGTTGCAGAACGAAATTTGCACCACTTTGCAACTTTCCACTGCTTTCATTTGACACTTTTTTCATCAACTGAAAACTGGACACCACGGGAAAACCACTCCAAGATTAAAAAAAAAAATTGAGAGATTTTATTGTAGAGGGGTTCAACGTGATCCCATTGGATTAGACGAGAATTTTCTAAGCGTCACGGTGTCTGAGTAACCTCATGCTGAAGTTTGCAACCATTTTTCCTTTTAGACCCTTAAGGGATCAATCCGGTTGAACATAGCTCGGAGCGATTCCGCGTGTTTGGGTGTGAAAGAGGACCATGCTTAGCGTAAAAATTTCTATTCAGGCACGTTGGAACAGTCTGTTTAGTCACACGAGTTGCAGAACGAAAGTTGCACCACTTTGCAACTTTCCACTACTTTAATTTGACACTTTTTTTTATCAACTAAAAACTGGACACCACAAGAAAACCACTCTGAGATAATGAAAACCGAGAGAGGTTATTATAGAGGGGCCCAACATGATCCCATTAGATCAAATGAGAAGTTTCTAAGCGTCATGGTGTCTGAGTAACCTCATGCTGAAGTTTGCAGCTATTTTTCCCTTTGAACCCTTAAGGGATCGATCCGGTTGAACAAAGGGTCTATACTCTAAACTTATCCAAACCTTACCAACTCTTGGGGAAGAAATTCTAAGGTGTCAAAACTTCAAAATCCACAATTAGATCTCAATTATACCACCGTACAATGGGTAAACCACAAAACCCTCTATTATAGTCTAAACCCTAGGGGTTTATTGAAAATGATACTTCCAAAGCTAACCACAACCTAAAAATTACTCAAACAAGTTTTTCATACCCTACACAAGCTCAAACAATCATAAAATAACGTTTCCCTACACAAAAACACAATTTAACTCTTCAAAACCACCATTTTTCTTTAAAAAAACTCACTTTTACACACATGGGTTTCACACCCATCTCACTTTCAAACCTCCCCAACACTAACACATCATTCCCACACCTTAATAATGTTAGTGCAGACCCATTCCTCAAGTTACAAAGGCTACAGAAAGAGGAATGAGTCAAAAAGCTATTTTTATTGACTCAAAACCTTCAAATGTACAAGTTCGGGTCGATTTTAGTAAATTGATGATATTCTACTCCTTATTTGCCTTGATGAACAAAACCTACTGAATGGTGCTCCTGCACCAATCATACATTGACATTCTTGTCCCTCCTAAATTTTGGGCCACATCCATTACCTCCACATAAAACTCGGCATCCTTGGTCTTCTTGGTTCCCATGCCTTGATATGGTTATGCAAATGAAAATGAAGCAAAGTAATCATCTCCTTCTCCGTTGGCTAGAAGAATGCATGCTTAATGTTTTGATACATGATATCAACTCTCATCTACTCTCATGGTTGAATACCGAAATCTACTATGGTGGGCCTCTAGAGTTCCATCATCTTTCTTCCTCTTCCACCAAATGTTGGCCGATCCCACGTCTGCCCCTAATTGACTTTGTTTTTGAAGTTGAAGTTTCTCCGAGTCACCAAGTGTTGCTATGTCTTCATTTTTAGACTCTTTCATTGCTCTGAGATCATCTGGGATTTAATCATTTGTACCACATGTGGTTGATGTGCTTTGAATCCTTGCATCTAAAGGAAATTTCCTCAACATAAATACTCTCTCAAGGTTAACAATCATACATTGACCTTCTTGCCCATCTTAAAGTTTGGACCACATCCATTACCTCCACATAAAAATTGGCATCCTTGGTCTTCTTGGTTCCCACGCCTTGATATGGTTATGCAAATGAAAATGAAGCAAAGTAATCACCTCCTTCTCCGCTGGCTGGAAGAATGCATGCTTAATGTTTTGATACATGATATCAACTCTCTCTTCTGCTCTCATGGTTGAATATCGAAATCCAATATGGTGGGCCTCCAGAGTTCCAGTCATCTTTCTTCCTCTTCCACCAAATGCTAGCCTGATCCACACATCTGCCAGCCTAATTGGCTTTGTTTTTTGAAAGCTAAAGTTTCTCCTAAATCACCAATGTAGCTCTCTCTGTCTTTTCAAAATATTTCATTTCTACAAATTGTCTTTGGGATTTAATCATCTGTACCACATGGTTGATGTGCTTTGAATCATCAGTAATAGTATTCAAAATTGGCTGCTAGTACAGTTCATTCTGCTTTCATAATACTTTATGACCATGGAGTTTAGCCATTCCTTGATGCCATGAACAAAGGGTCTATACTCTAAACTTATCCAAACCTTACCAACTCTTGGGGAAGAAATTCTAAGGTGTCAAAACTTCAAAATCCACAATTAGATCTCAGTTATACCACCGTACAATGGGTAAACCACAAAACCCTCTATTGTAGCCTAAACCCTAGGGGTTTATTGAAAATGATACTTCCAAAGCTAACCACAACCTAAAAATTACTCAAACAAGTTTGTCATACCCTACACAAGCTCAAACAATCATAAAATAACGTTTCCCCACACAAAAACTCAATTTAACTCTTCAAAACCACCATTTTTCTTAAAAAAAACTCACTTTTACACACATGGGTTTCACACCCATCTCACTTTCAGACCCCCCCAACACTAACACATCATTCCCACACCTTAATAATGTTAGTTCAGACCCATTCCTCAAGTTACAAAGGCTATAGAAAGAGGAATGGGTCAAAAAGCTATTTTTATTGACTCAAAACCTTCAAATGTACAAGTTCGGGTCTTAGTAAATTGATGATATTCTACTCCTTATTTGCCTTGATGAACAAAACCTACTGAATGGTGCTCCTGCACCAATCATACATTGACCTTCTTGTCCCTCCTAAAGTCTGGGCCACATCCATTACCTCCACATAAAACTCGGCATCCTTGGTCTTCTTGGTTCCCATGCCTTGATATGGTTATGCAAATGAAAATGAAGCAAAGTAATCATCTCCTTCTCCGCTGGCTAGAAGAATGAATGCTTAATGTTTTGATACATGATATCAGCTCTCTCATCTACTCTCATGGTTGAATACCGAAATCTACTATGGTGGGCCTCTAGAGTTCCAGTCATCTTTCTTCCTCTTCCACCAAATGTTGGCCCGATCCACATGTCTGCCAGCCTAATTGACTTTGTTTTTGAAAGCTAAAGTTTCTCCTGAGTCACCAGTGTTGCTTTGTCTTCCTTTTTAGACTCTTTCATTGCTACAGATCATCTCTGGGATTTAATCATTTGTACCACATGTGGTTGATGTGCTTTGAATCCTTGCATCTAAAGGAAATTTCCTCAACATAAATACTCTCTCAAGGTTAACAATAATACATTGACCTTCTTTCCCATCTTAAAGTTTGGACCACATCCATTACCTCCACATAAAAATTGGCATCCTTGGTCTTCTTGGTTCCCATGCCTTAATATGGTTATGCAAATGAAAATGAATCAAAGTAATCACCTCCTTCTCCGCTGGCTGGAAGAATGCATGCTTAATGTTTTGATACATGATATCAACTCTCTCTTCTGCTCTCATGGTTGAATATCGAAATCCAGTATGGTGGGCCTCCAGAGTTCCAGTCATCTTTCTTCCTCTTCCACCAAATGCTGGCCTGATCCACACATCTGCCAGCCTAATTGGCTTTGTTTTTTGAAAGCTAAAGTTTCTCCTGAGTCACCAATGTAGCTCTCTCTACCTTTTCAAAATATTTCATTTCTACAAATTGTCTTTGGGATTTAATCTTTTGTACCACATGGTTGATGTGCTTTGAATCATCAGTAATAGTCTTCAAAATTGGCTGCTAGGACAAGTTCATTCTACTTTCATAATACTTTATGACCATGGAGTTCAGCCATTCCTTGATGCCATCAAGTGAAGATTGAGGAATGGCGTCAATGCGGTGTACATCCCGCTTGAAGTCTTTGAAAGCAATAGCCATATCAAATTCCTTTTTCCCAAGTCCTACTCTCTCAAGGTTAACAATCTCAATCTCACTAATAGCAATTACTACTAAGAAAGGTAATTCCACCAACTCTACCAAACAGTTTACCATAAGAATAATAGTAAAGCAAAGGCTTTGAAAGTGAACTCCATGAAAACCAAGCTCTCTAAAATGGTAGCTATTATCAAAAGTCTAGTTCAAAATATTTTAGATGAGGTCGCCCTGTAGCTCTCTTTTTTTTACTCAATTTGACAAAACCTTTAAAACTCAGATTGATTTTATTTTCCCGGCCCCTCTCTTTTGTTCTTCTTCATCAATTTCATCAAGATCATACATTGACTCTTCTTGACTTTCTCAAAGTTTGGACCACATCCATTACCTCCACATAAAACCTGACATCCTTGGTCTTCGTCTCCCATGCCTTGATATGCTTATGCAAATGAAATGAAGCAAAGTAATCATCTCCTTCCTGCTGGTTGAATAATGCATGCTTGCACGTTTGATACATGACATCAAATCTCTCTTCTACTCTCATGGTCTAATACCAAAATCTAAAAGGTGGGCCTCTAGGAGTTCCAAATTATCTTTCTTCCTCTTCCACCAAATGCTAGCCTCCAATCTGGAATGCCTACCAAATTTAATTGACTTTGTTTTCGAAAGTTGAATGATGCGTGAGCACCCACACCTCACCCCTCAATTCCAGGGATTGTTTGATGGTAACTGGGGAGGACAAATTTTGGTAAATGTTAGTATGTTGAGGTCTTTTTGTCTTGAATAAGGTCTAATAGACCAATATTTTATGTACTTTGGGAATTAGTAGGTTAGGGTGGACAAATGTGCAAAAGCATTCTTGAATTAAATAATTGTTGATATTGCCATAAAGGGAAATTATTTAAAAAGTAGGTGGGAGTGCAGAGAAAGAGTCTACAAGTCATGTTATAAGGGAGTCTAAGTGGTCCTAGGCCTTTAGAATATTAAATTTGCATGATAAAGCTTAGTAAGCAAAACCATTCTTAAATAATAAATGCTAGTATTTGTAGGCTTAATAAGGGTTTGGTGGTTCAAAGGTAGTTATGGGCATTGAAGGGAGATGATTCTCATTTGAAATGTATTAAAAACATCATTCAAGCCTGAATGTGGGTTTAATCAATAGTTTTTTTGAAGATTGGTGCTCTTCACAACGCCTAAAACTGTGGAATTTCAACATTTTTCTAAATTTTCAGTTTCTTTTCTCTGTGTACGTCCTAGTACATGCCTCTTATGAAAAGAAATTCATGAAAAATTGTGGTGGTAGGTCTTAACCTAGATTTCAATCTATTTTGATACACCTTTGGTTGTTTTAGTGAAAGGAAAATCCATTTTTCTTTATTCAGCTTGTACAGACCAACAGGGTCTGAGTTTACTTTAATCCTTAACTCTTTTAATGGTAAGGCATTTATAGGGCTAGTGATGTTGTTTTAGGTTGAGAATGTGAGATTTTGGCTTGAAATGGAGGAACCAAAGTGATGTTTTTGAGATCTATTGAGTCTAAAGGCTAGGTGAAGGTTTATTATGTGTGTGCAGACCCTAAAAAACTTTTTTGATGCTTTGGTGAGGTTTGGAAGGCCTTGGAGTTGTGAGATGCTAAAAACCCTACGTATTTGTTAGAAAATTGAGGGTTTTAATCAATTATGGCTTAGAGGTTGAGTGCTTTACTAAAACCTATGGAATTGGGAGTTTTGTGACCTATTTGATGACTATCCAAGAGCTTGTGGGGTTAGAAGAAGTTTAAAGAGCAGTTTGTTTGTAAAATAGGGCTAATTTTGTCACCTTTTTGTAGGGCAGTTTGAAGGATCTCCAAGAAATTGCAAAGAAACCTTGTATGTTTGGATTGGGAATGGTGTTGTGGGTTTGAGTAGATGCTATATTGATGATGAGATGGTCCTTGAGAGGCATTCTCTAAAATTTAAGCCAAATTGTTGAGTTTCGAAGCCTTTTTGTTGGTAGTTGTTCCAAGATGGCCAAATGAAATAACAAAGGTTGTTGATTTACTAAAATCTAATTTGTTTGAGTCTTATCCACCTTGACCTTGCATCACTAAAGTTTCTCCTTAGTCACCAGTGTAGCTCTCTCTACCTTTTTAGACTCTTTCATTGCTACAGATCGTCTTTGGGATTTTATCATTTGTACCACATGGTTGATGTGCTTTGAATCCTTGCATCTAAAGGAAATTTCATCAACATAAATACTGCTACTCTCTGAAGGTTAACAATCTGAATCTCACTAATAGTACATTTGTCAACCATATTCAAATATTTTCCTTCAAAAGGCTACAAATTCAAATATTGACTTAAATAGCCTTCAAGAGGCTTTAAATAGCCTTTACAAATGATTCTACATCTTTCCAATCATGCCTTACTGTTATTTTTGTAACTAACATGACTTATTACATTATAAATCAATTATGGATGTGTTATGACCTTATTCAATTGACAAAACTCAAAACACAAAACTAACTTAAAAGACTTCCGTGAACCAAATTTGCTCAATAACCTTGGTGCCCCTGCACCAAATTTCATTATTTCTGTAAATCTCATTACAATGCCTCAAGTACTCTATTCTCATGGATCTTTTATAATGTCACTTATACATTTGAGATTCTCTTATAATGTGTCTACACCTAGGCTCATTTAGAAGATCCCAAATGAGAAACTTGAGATTCCCCACAAAGCTTCTCACACTCTTTTATAATGGCTTGAAATCAAACTTGGAGATTTTGTCAAGATCATCAAAAGGCATGTTGCATTTCATTTTTACCGAGATTCCTCTTCGATGGCTCCTGTAACCAGCATTTTCTCTAGCGAGACCAATCAATTTTACTAGGCTTAGCTACAGATATAGGAAAAGTAAAAGAATAAAAAGAAACAACTCATGTCCAAAATGGAAATGAAATGAAAATAGATGGAAGGCACTTACAGATAGGCAAGGCAGTCTCTCAACTTAGTCACTCTTGCTCATACATCTTCACTACGAGTTTCAAGATACCTATTGCACACAACACCTCTCATGAACCTAGAATATCTTGAAATTCGAGATGCTCCTATAATGTCTACATCATAGGTGCTCACGATAAGTTTAACTTCAAATGAATAACTTGAAATTCCCTCACCAAGCTTCACACACACTTTTGTAATGGCTGAAAATCATAATTGAGATTTGGCTTCATAATCAAATAGGGATGTTGCATTGCTTTTATGCCTAAGATTCTCTTGGATGGCTCATAAATCTGTATTTTCTACAAGGGGACACCATTCAATGTTTACCGGGTTACTTACAGATACGCAAAGTAAAATAAGACATGATAGCATTGGCATCAAACAAATTAACGTGGATACAAGTATAAATTAATAAGAACCATTGTGCATATACTTACAAATTAATCTAATGAACCATCTGGATCTGCTCTACTCTTTATTGTGTCAAGTATTGCCTCATGGTCAGACTCACGGACCTTCCATAAGGTCTTGTTCAAAGGTCTACCACCATATTTGCTCAAACGAACATTGGATTCCACAACAAGGTTCGAGTAATGAAAAATCTTACGATGTGTGTCAAAGTCCTCAAACAACCAATGTTTAACACTCTTATGTGGGTACCTTCTAAGCCACGTTCCAGTAACAACAACTGAGCCTATAGGGTATTCGATGTTTTCTCCATCTATAACTGGGGCTTCCAAATTCTTTTTAGCCTCAACACAACGATACAAGTAATAGTTTGTTCCCTCTTCATTTTCTTCATCTGCAATAACTGCATAAACATGCCCTGCATTGATATGTGCATAAAATCACTCGAAATTAGTCAACATTACGAATACACTACAAAGTAAGATAACAATATGGAATTTGAAAAAATAAGCAAGTAGATATATTACCTGGTTGAACTAGATCTGATACGTTGTCAAAGTCGACCGATGATTCCATCTGTGTTAGTTCCAATGTCGTCGGAGGGTGATATGTGTGAAGTGGGGTAAGATAACTTGTCAACCATTTGTCAACCCACTCCCCTGACTCACAATCATTCCAGGCTTGCATTGTACATGAAGAACAAAAGCATGCCATATTACGTGTATCGATACTCCATGAACCTGCATTTGAGCTAAGGAAAGAGTGTAGCTCACTGGATCCTATTAGTGTACAACAAAACTCATATGGTGTAATGTTAGTATTATCCATCAACCAAAAAAATCTACGAACTGAAGACATACCTTCATTACCTGGACCCATCGAAGTATTACACCACTCGACGATTGAACTTGCATCTGTCAACTTTGCACTGTCTTTATACTTTAACTCTTCTCGTGCTAATGCTCTTTTCACGCATGCTCCTGCACCATCATGCTCCCCCTTTCCATGCCCAACTTCACAAAAGTTCCACATATGCTGAACACCTGTAGTGAGATGCATCCTACACAACTAGTAGAACATGCACACATTCTTGAACTGTGTTGCACAGTTATCCGACCATATTATATGCTAACCATATGCTATGCCCCTTCGAGCCAAATCATTATAGAACATCTGGAAGCAACCTTACACGAACTCTGGAGAATGTGTGCGATCATCACTAATATAAAAGTGATACTCCCTCAATACCTTCCTTTGGTCCTCTGTACTATCAGGTGCATGAATGAATTCTATGTGCACAAATATCGAAACCTGTGTGGAGTTGTAATACTATGACTACACCTCACACTGTGGCTGTAGAGTGTAGTTCTTTGCAAAGTCAACCACTGATACTATGCTGCCAACTGGAAAGGTGTCCTTGCATAGCTTGAATTACATGTCCAACCACCAGGCTCTATGGGTATTCCTTGCATACTCATACACTAGATTCTCACGAAACATGGACATAAACTGATACACTGAAATCTTCTTAATAACCAAATCACACCTTTTTGCTTGAGACGGGCATCTTTTGTAGCGTATGCCACTATTTTATACTTCCTGAAATCTACTAGTTTATGCCCCACCTCATCTGTGCTTTCCATATGTTGACATACTCGCATTCGTTGCAAGCCACCACAATGCTCGCAGAACCATCCAAGCATGTTGTCCTATAGAATATTTGGCCATCCTCTATTTGACATAAATTTTTTGATAAGAACTCTCTTGAAGATTTTTGTGGGGCTTCTATGCCACAATCCTACAAAACATCAGTAGTATGCAAATCTAAACATATAGAATGATAAACATCCTAATGGTTAGCGAATTCAATATGTAGTCTACGGCAACAAGTAGTGCATGTGTGATTTATCTTGACATAAAAAGGTTTAAGCATTCAAAAAAAAATTGAGAAATACTAATTTTAGGATAAGCATTTTGAAATTTATGAAAAAATTGGGTTTGAGTCGTATCCAAAAAATGCTTTGGATGTGGCTCACGTTTCCGACTACTGATTCTCCTTCTTATGACATCCCTTTGATTCGGAGATAGCCTTGTATTATTCTTCTAATAATCTTCAATTAGTGTTCTCAATGCTTCAACAACTTTTCTATCTTTATGTGGCAATCTTCCCGAGAATTCCCATAATTCATTTGAATCGGTACCCTCAATTCTTTGTCGCCTTTGAACAAATTTTGATAAAGTTTTTCTACTAATTCACATTTGTTCACTTGTCTTTTTAATGAGACAAGATCTCTTTGTTTGATAGCTTACCAAAGTCGATGTAATGACACGTGGGGTGACATTACTATCCTTTGAGTGTGAGGTCTTACCCACAGTCTCATAAGCATCCATTAGATTCTTCACAATAGTGTTTTCACTTGATGCATTCGATGTTCTCAACCCAATAGTCTTCATGATGTTTCTGTACTTTAAACACCGCATCATTTGAACAAATAGTTGACATCTTCTAGTCTCATTTAGCCTTTCAAAGAACATTTGCCAAATCTTATCAGCATATCTTCTACAAGTGCGTTTTGGAATCTTACCTTCCATGTGCTGCAAAATATCCTCATCAATATTAATCAAAAACTTTGGCTTTCTATGCAAAATTCTAGGTGTTGTTCTCTTAGGTACATACATCTCAACATTAGCATTTTCATCAATATTTAATTGAGGTGGGCTAGATTGTGTACCTTCGACCGAGGGTGGAATAGAATACATACCTTGAGGTTCACATGGGGATGATGGCATACCTTGTTTGTCAAATCCGAGTGATGATGTACTCTCAACTTCAGATGTGGTGGATGGTGTCCAACCATACTCACTTGTGGTAGATGGTTTCCCTCCATATTTGCTTTTGCTTAATGGTGTCCCTTTGTATTCACTTGCGGTAGAGGGTGTGTCTCCAACTACGGTATCTACATATCCCCTAGCATGACTCTTTCGCATTCGTGCCCTTTGTGCTGCCAATTTCTTTTCTCTTTTTGACGGTTGAGGTTCCTCTTCAACTGGTCTTTTTTCGTCAATTGTTCCCAATTTTTGTTTTTCACAATATTCCCTCGTCCATTTTTTCTTTTTATCTCTGAAGGCTTGGAGTTGATCATCTGTTACTTTTTTCCTTTTAATAGTTCGTTTCTTCGACATGACGAATAATTTTACTTGTGCAAAAAGTGCTAAGTCAAGTCAAATTAACTAATAGTGAAGGGTTGTAAAAGTCTATTAAAGAGGGAGACCAACGGTCACCTCTTTCAAATGTTAGTTTTCGAAGTTGAAGTGGTTTTTTTTAAGAGGGAAACATTATAAAAGGCCATGATAAACTTGAATGGAGGATGATCTTGGATTGGGCGTCAAACCAAATGAGGAAATGTTGAGTTTTCCTTAACAAAATTGAGCTTTCGGTGATTGAAATTGAGTTTCTAAGTTGGGCAGCATTATTTTATGTTAGATTGAGCATGAACAAGGTATATTAGGCTTGTTTCAACAGTTTTCAAGTTTTGGAGTGTTTGGCAAGTGCTACTTTCAATAAAACATACAGTTTTTAAGCCTAGGGAGAGGGTTTTATGGTTTGGGTGGTAAATTATTGAATCTCTGCAATCTAATGCTATAATTTGAAGTTTTGATAGATATAAAGTGCTGCCCCAAGGCTTCAGGAGATTTGGACACATTTTGAAGGTGGTCCCTTTGTAAAAGTGGACTAATTTAGGCCCTTAAAAGCGTAGAAAACTTAATAATTTGTGGAGTTTGGTACAAAACAAGCATTGATGATTGTTGGATATGTTGAAAGACTCTGTAATGGGTAAAATAAAGGTTTCTAAATGGCCCTAGGTCTGTATAACAACAAATCACTATGGTGGTAGGTCTTAACTTGGACTTCAATCTATTTTGAGACTCCTTTGGTTGTTTCGGTGAACGAAAAAATCCATTCTTCATGATCAGCCTATACAGACCAGCAGGGTATGAGTTTTACTTTAATTTAAAGATGGAGCCTTTCCTCCTATTGTGGTGACCTGTGATTCGGACGAAAGGCCTGTAATATATTGTTTTCAAGTTTCAAGTTTCTTTTAATAGGGGTAAGGCGTCTATAGGGATGGTGATGTTATCTTAGGCTGAGAATGTGAGTTTTTGGCATGAAAAGGAGGAACCAAAGTGGTGTTTTTGAGATCTAATGAGGCTAAAGGCCTAGTGAAGGTTTATTTTGTTTGTACAGACCCTGACAAACTTGTTTGATGCTTTGGTGAGGCTTGGAAGGCCTTGGAGTTGTGAAATATAGAAAACCCTAGATATTTATGAGCAAATTGAGGGTGTTTGTATTGGAAACCTATTTGAGCATGCATTAGGAGTATATTCCAATTTTTTAGAGACATGTATGGAAATTTTGGTAGCATAGACAAGGTAATCAACTAGTTTGTATAACTATTTGACAAAATACCTCAATGAAAGCTTTGGAAGCATACACAAAGAAAGTCAATTGTTAAATTTAACAAAATACCTCAAAGAGATGTGGTTTAAAAATGTAATAGGAAAAGAGATGTGGTTTAAAAATGTAATAGGAAAGTGTATGTGAATTGTGTAATTAAAATGTCCATTGACAACCTAAGGTTGTAGCATGACAAACAAACAATTTGATCAACATGGAATAAGCAAAACAACAAAAATGAAAGCAAGCCATAATAAAATGAAAGAAAATGTACAAAGACTTCACATACCTAAAACACCAAAGTT
>VDFB02383623.1:0-15367 GCA_007258455.2 Sequoia sempervirens | reverse complement strand
ACCTAATGTATGTCTTTTGGTCAAGTCAACCTTTTCCTTTTCTTTATTGTTTATTATTTTTTTGTCCTTTTCCTTAGCTGTTTTCATCCAAGTCAAGTCTAATTTTGTTGTTTAGGCGAGTTTGCCTTTGTTGGGGGTGAACTTGTTGTTAATAGGGGCAACCCTGTTGTCCATAGGGGCGACCCTACCTTATGTCTGAGTTATTTTCCTAGTATTTTCTTGTCAAAATCACATATCCTTCATTAGTTAGGCAAGCCTTCCTTTGAGAGGGGTAATTTTTCCCCTTGTCTAAGACATTTTTTCAGTCAAAATAGCCCATCACAGTCACTTGTTTCATCAACAGGGGCGATCTTGCCTCTGAGTTGGATGACCCTACCCCCAAGTTGGGCAACCTTGCCCCCAAGTTAGGCAACCTTGCACCTTAGCTAGGCGATTTTTCACCCTAAACAACCAATCCCACCTTCTATTTAGTCATTTCATTTGTCTGTTTCCCTATTCTAATAGCCCATTTGCTCGTTTTGATAGTTTGTTTCCTCATTTGGTTATTTTGTTTCTCCATTTAGAGAGTCTATTTCCACATTTGGTAAGGCCACTTCCTCATCAGGTGAGTTCAATTCCCCATTTGGTTGGTCCATTTCCTCATTCATCGACATCATTTGACCGTTTTCAGAGTTAGCTAAGTCCAAAAGCTATTTAGACGAGCCTATCACCTAGTTGGGCGACCTTGCCCCCAATTTGGGTGACCTTGCATCCTAGTTGGGTGATCTTGCACCCTATTTGGGTGACCTTACTCCCAAGCTAGGTGACCTTGCACCCTAGTTGGGTGACCTTGCATCCTAGTTGGGCGAACTTCCACCTTAGTTGGGCAACCTTGCATCCTAATTAGGTGATCCTACATCCTTGTTGGCTTACCTTGCACCCTAGTTGCATGACCTTTAACTCTATTTGGGAGACCTTTCATCTTAGTTAGGAAACCTTTCCCCCAATTTGGGCGGCCTTGCATCCTAGTTGGGTGACCTTGCCACCCAAATAGGCAAATTTTCCCAAAGCAAACCTTCATCTGTTTTCCCATCATCACCATTTCCATTCATCAATACTTTATGAAAGTAATCATTTTTTCAACCAAATCACATAGGCTCTTCTTAGAACATCATTAAAGTCTATATACATCATCAAATCATCCATCACAATCACCTAGACTTTGTTTTAGGGGTTTTGGTTTTGATGCATAAACTTTTGGATGTCATAACTTTTGACTCGAGTGTCTGTTTTGGCTGAAATTTTATGGGTGATTGCATTATGAGGTGGCATGTGGATTCCCAACCAATCCTTAGTCAGTTGACCCTATTTTGGCACATTTTTGGGGCTTGAAACTTTCATCTTGACCCTCAAAATTGCAATTCAATGTTTTTTTCAATTTTTGAAAAATTGTTTTCATTAATAACTCGAATGCATGTCTCAAATTTAGGATGTTTGTTGTAAATTCATCCTACCTTATTCTTAGGAATTTTTGCGGAAAAAACTATACTCTCAAGGGTATGCTTGTGAAATTTCCTAAAATGACAAAATTTGACAGTTTTTAAAAATTGCCAAAATCTAGAAAAATCTAATTGTCAGCACCTTACGTCATTTAGTTAAACCCCTAAACTTGGTTTAAAATAAATCCCATCACATCCTCTAATTATCCTAATTTGATCTTCAATCCAATCCTAATCTGAGCTTTAATCCAATCCCAATTTGAGGTTAACCTAAATCCCAATCTAAGCTTTAGTCCATCTACATCCAAGATCTTCTAATATCGAAACAAATCTTAAGATCCATTCCTCCATCTTCTTCCAATCCACCCTACTTATCTTTTCATCATCTTTTCTTTCCTTCTAATCATATATTCCCATACCTTCAATCCATATCCATCCCATCCAACATCATGAATCCTTATCCTTCACCAATGCAACCAAAAATAGTAGTTACGGGGAATCCTAATTACATTTATGACGATAACGAGAGCCTTTTTGATCAAGAGGTATATGATATAAATCCCCTTGATGCTATCATTTCTATTAAAGCTTTCCCCGAGCACCATCCATAATTTTCTCCCATTGGATTTATTGTTTTCTAGTTTAAGGGTTTGATATGAAGTCCACTTTATTGAAATCTAAGGTTGTTACGTTCTAAATTTGATTTGTTAGTTTGGGTCTATTCTTTGGCATTCATAATTATTGTCTTAGGTTCAATCATGGAGCATATAGGCTTCATGTTTTTAATCTTTGGATGACTATAAGGGCCTTGAGCAATGCTACCTAGGGCAGCTTGTAGTGGCAATTTTTCTTTATAGGGAAGGGCTGCGATTTTATTTTGGGTGCATTTCTAGTACATCATGTTTCTAAGTTTATGTTTTTGCTAGGGCATCTATTCCAACTACATTAGGATAACTTTTTAATTTCTCTATCTTTCATCACTATAACTTCCATTGGAAAATCACCTCTCTTAGCTATGCACCCTCTCTCTACCTTATTCGATGCCTTGTTAGCATGTTAAGTATTTGATGATTAAAGCTCGTTGTTATTTTTTATCCCCTAATTGCAGTTGGTAGACTCTTCATTTGCTAGTTGTCCTTGTGAAATTGATATCCTTTAAGCATGCCATTCAAATGCTAAGTATTTGATGCACCTAGTCATATATAGTATTTGATTTAATTGCATATATATGTATAAATATTTATATGGTTGTGTTTGTATAATATATGTTAGATTAAATTGAGGACCAGTTAATATATATTCATGTACAAATGTATACATTTATATAACTATATAATACATTTATGTTGAAATATCTTGCTTTATAAATGGATTATCAATCATAATAAATGCTTATACATTATGTTTACATGTATTTGTACTAGAGTGATCAAAATAGAATAAGTTATGCCTTGTGATTATTTGGTTATAAAAATAATGGAAAGTTAAATAGAAGAAAGGTGAATTAAAAAGAAATAGAAGAGAAAAAGGTTAAAGTGATATTTAATAAAACAACTTTCGGTTATAATAAATACATTAAATATAGACATGTATATAAATATATTTATATGTGTAAATGAATATATCTATATGTATATATGAATAAGTATTCTTGTATGTAACATATGGTATAGTAGAAGGATACTTATGCTTGTGAGAATTAAATGGTTTTAGACAAGGGAACTAGAAGTTTATATAGAAGGTAAAATAAATTGGGTAATTATATTTAGGTTTTAGTTTGTGTTAAGAAGGGAAATAATATTATATTAGTCACCCCCTTTCTAGTTATAGTAATTGATTTTCACATGATTACTTTTATGAGTTGATTTACATGTATAATAAAGGATTAAGTAAATAATAATTAAGTATGGGTTCCAAATATATATATGATAATAGATACATTCCTAGATTATTATTTCGAGTTCAATATTGATAGACTATTCTTGAGATAATAAAGTTAGAATGATATATATATATCTAATCTTATATGTTATAGGCTTAAAAGAAATAGGTTGATCCACTTTAAGAAAAAGGGTAATAGTGAAAGCAAGTTGAGCTACTTTTATCAAAATAGATGAGGGTATTGGTTCTTTTATAATTGCTTTAGATGAAATATAAAGTTACCATGTCATTAGTCTTGAGAACAACAGTGATTGTGGAACAGTGTATTTTATGTTCGATTATTGGAAATTGGAAGTAGTTATAGTATAATGTTTAATGGGTGTTTATATTGGATATATATGTGTATGTGTGTAAAATTCCATGTGTTATATATATTTTAGTGAATAGTGATTATTTTTATCGTACTAATAGTTGGCTAGTGAAATTGATTTGTGAATTGAATAATTAGAATATTGTTATTCTTGTTGTAATTTTAATATTAGGGTTTCTTATTTTCTTGATAGAGATGATTGTTTTGATTATAATATAGGTACCTTTAAGCTAGCTATTGGATGACATGATCGAATGATAGAACTAAATGGTTAAGTCAAGGGAATGGTGTGAATGTGGAATTAACATTTGTTCTTGGTTGCAATGTTGTGTTAAAATGTGAACCTAATCATTATAGAATATGTTTATATAGTTCTTTGATTATTGAAATGATTTTTTTACAATGGACATATAAACAAAATGTTATGATGATTTAAAATGTCCTTTTAAATTTATTGCCTTGAATGGGTTAGAGGATTAAAGATTGATTTTGTTTTATGGTTCCATGATGCAGGTCTCTCCTTTGTGTCAATTTTTGAATTAAGGGACTTTATGTGATAACTTTCTTGTAGTCATATTTTGAGATTGTCGGGAATCGGTAGTGTTGAGTTACTCTCAATTGGAAGTTAGGGGTAGTTGGCTCTTTTTGGGCTTCTAAAGGCAATGGGGAAACTTGCTTTATGTTGGATTTCTATGGTTGGTTCTTTGTGAATCATTTGGTCTCACTTTTGAGTTTGAGGTCATCTGGGTCGTTACCTTGCACCATTGCTTTATTTTGATGTGGTCTTATGTAGGAAGGTTTATGCCTCACATATGATTATGGTTTTATGATTTTTGGTGCTTTGTGCAATTTGGTACACCCCTTGATGTCATGTGGTTTGTTTCGATGATACTAGGGAGAGTGGATCTTCATGGGGGCTGGTGCACAAAGGGGCAACTTGGATAACCCATGGAAGAGTTTTCTTAATAAGTGATAACCTAATTAATTGACTAGTGGGTTGGGTAGGTTCACATTAAATAAGATAAGTAAGATTCCTTGCCTATGCCTATAGTGATTTCATAGGCTAAGGATGGGTTGAGAAGGCTTGGTCAACAAGATCACTACCTTGTCCTCATGAAAGGTAAGTGGTCCTACATGTGTCACCCTATGGGGCCAGTGCCTAGTAAGAGGCAGTCAAGGTAACCATAGATGGGGGTCGACACCTAGTGAGAGGAATCCATGATAACCCATGTTAGGGCCATGCGATGAAACTCTTCCTATAGTATCCTCATTGTTCCCTTGCCTTTGTGTGCCTCTGGAAGTAGTTGTTCTTGGTGTAGTTGTTATTTATGTTTAATGTTGTGCTTGTTTGTGGAATCTTGTAGCCTTTTTTTGTTTGACTATTTTAAGTTGTGGGTCCTTCTTGTCATCTCCTAGCACGAGGGTGGGTTGGCCTTAGGGTCCACATAGTCGAGTGGAACCTGCTATGCACCCCATTGGGTTCCCAGTCAAAGTTCGTGATGCGCGTAGCTGTACCGTTGCAGTTATTCCAAAGCTTCACCAATTTTGGAGATAGCATTGATGATATGTATCATAATCATTTCAGTTGTATTACTCTTTGTAATTGATGTATCATTCCCACTTGGTATTGGGAAGCATTTTTGTACCATTGTAATCTTGTAACTATGTAACTTCTATAACAAATGTGATGTATATATATATATATATATTCTTGGTATTATCATGTGTTCTCTTATGGATGTTTATCATTTATGTAATGTAAAGGATGGATTCTTATTATGTAGGTAATGTAATGGATGTATGTACATTGTATACTCATTCCACATTATGGATTTGAGATGTAGACTTGCGGTTCGTTAAATGTCGTTATGGGTTTGGGATTATGTTAAGTAATGAAGTCATGTTTACCCAAAGGACATAGCTAGATAATGTATATGTATAGTTTCATTATAAGTATTGTATGTTAACTTACATTTCATGTTATTTTTACCTAAAAAAAAATGCTATAAAGTTTAGTTATAGGTTGTCCTTTGGGGTTTGTGTGGTGGGGTGTTACAACTTGGTATTAGAGCCAAGTTATCAAACACTAGGTACTCTAGGTTAATTGAGCCCATTATGTTAACCTTGTGCTTGGACTCTTGTGTTTAGGTTTTCACCTTTTTTCATTCTCGCTTAGTAACCCAAGATTTCTCCATTGGCGATGTTGGTCCAATGGTGTAGAAAATAAGTGGAAAGGATAGGACCCTTGATATAGTACGCAATGCACCAATATTCTTCCTACAAGGGATGCATTATGGACCCTTGTGTTTCCTTGTGGTGTGTTTCCTTATGATGTGAATTTGTGTGTGTATGTGAAGAGTGTGTGTTAAATCTAGAATTTTTTTCTTATGATGTGTTAAATTATGTTTTCTATTTTTGAAATGGTGTAAAATTTGTTGCATAATTTTTACTCTTGAACTTGTGTTGTTCTCTTTCTATCACCCTCGCTTATGTGTTGTGACCCTTTTTCCCTTGGTGGTGTGTGTAAGATACCTAGGGGTTGAGGTCGAGGTCGAGGCAAAGAACGTGGTGGTGGCCATAGGGCTAACAACCAAGGCACTTCATCTCAAAGTTCCCACGAGTTTGTACGTGAGGAACAATAGGGTTCCTAGAATAACCTGGGTGGCGAAGGCCAGAATCCAGATCAACCAGGATTAGAGGGCATGCAATCACATCCCATGCTTGAGGAGATTCTTTCCCACTTAGACCCTGGTCTGGTGGGTAACCAACAGGTGGCTAGGGAAAGGAAAATTTGGATTACCTATCAAAGGAGGAACAAAACTAGCCCAGGAAATCCTATGAGTATTAAGAGCGAATCGGTAACTCCTAAGAAAATTTGCATTCCAACTCTTGGTTATATGATCATTCCCTCTGAGTATAGTGATTAGGAGGAACCTATCAAAGGCAATGATAGTGATTCTGAATCACCTTTGTGCTGAAATTGTCACTGACAGTTATGGTTGCCTTGTAAACAATGTCGTTTGTTATTGTATTGCTTTCTACATGGACCGATGCTCATTATGATATGTTATTTACTTTGAGACCTTGTTGGTGATTTTTCACCATTCTAATTTGGCTTGGGTGATAGATTATCTGACTTTGATAATTATGACACTATTGACTGATGTTTACGTTATGATGAATATATGAGTTATTTGTAGATTTGAATTAATTTGACTATGTATCATAAGGACGTATGACTTTTCTTGTTGTGCATCTGGTTAGTGATTGTTATATGATGCTTTTTTATTATGTAATTACTATTACTTGATGATGTGGTTATTATTTAAGGTCTTGGTGAGAGGGATGGTGTAGCATCACTCGTTCACGAGCGCCCTACTATGCTACAATTTCCCCTCACAGTGTGCTTGTTGTTTGATATATATATATATATATATATACATGTTTCTTGACAGTGTGTTTGATGCAAGTTGTAGGTAACAGGCATCAACTCCACCTATAGTGCCAGGTCTGAGTGTGCCTTAAAATCCTAATGGAAATGATGTGGAAAAATGGAGATGATAAAAAGGTCCTCAACCCTTGCCATCACCCTCGACGAGGATGAGTACCCATCTTGTAACTTTTGTCTGGTTTGTATTGTTTGTCAATTTCCTTGTTTGGTGTCTCACATTAATTGATTAATTTGTGGTGTCATGTTGATTTCGTTATTATATTATTAAATATTTGGTTGCTTGAATATTTGATGTTGCATACATTTGTGTATGTTTTATTTCACCTTGTGACTTCTAGGAGTAAGTAGAAGCTTAGGGGGGGAGGATGTAGTGCCCCTTTGTGTTCGACCTTTTCTAGACGTTTGAGTAAGTTTGGTTGGGTGTTTAGCGTTGATACTTAGTGATAATTATGTTATTCTTGTAATTATTGAATTTAAATAAATTATGAATTGAAAACACGTGGAGTAATAAACATTCATGGGATTTTCTTGGTTAATCAATTTAATTAAATTAAATTTATTCATAAAATCTTTGATTAATTTGGAGTTAAATAAATTAATAAATAAATCAAGAGTGTTAAATAGATATTATATGGATTTTGTTAATTAGTCTATTAAATTAAATTATGATATTAAATGGATCTATAAATAAAATAAAGAATTATTATTATCTTTGAGATTTGATAAAATGAATAAGGAAAATAATCTAATTTAAAATAAAATAATTAAATGGATGAGATTTTTGAACAAATTGTTAAAGCCATTAAAATATAGAAAAAGATGAGTTCGATCACATGCATACCTCCGAACTGATTGTGGAAAAAGAAACTTGTTTTATTAAGTGATTTTTGTTTTGGAAAAATTGAATGACTTTCTTGTTTTAATAATGCTCATTTTGGAAAAGTGGATCATCTTGGATTTTTGGTTTTAAAATGATTTTTTTTGTCTGCAAGACTTTTTTTTTGTGTAATATATTTTGGGTGGAAAATTTGTGAAATATTGGAAGAATTGTGGAGGGTTTTAGAGGAAGTGGTGGGTGCAATATAGGTGTGATCTCGTCGCCAGATCTCCAACTTTCTAAGCTTCTAGATTTAGGTTCCATCATTTCTAAGTTTTAACTCTGCGTTTTATGTTTATGTCAATTATTTTAATCCATTCTTCTGGCTTATTCTTGTAATATTGTATATGGTGATTTCATTTTGTAACTTGCATCATAATTCTATATATCTTTCTCAATATTGATAGTTTCATATTCAAATGAGTGTGGGTTATATGTCTTTGTTTGAAGAGAATTTGTTACTTTCTAATTTGATGTATGATCTGTCTGGTTAGAGATCGATGGTTTTCGAATTCATATGCAATGCTTGGCACTTGATGTACTCTATATTTTGATTTTTTTATTCCTTGCACCATGTATTTTGGAATATTGTGTTGGCATTTGATATTTCATTCACCATGAACTTGCTCTCCAATGGAAATCAATACTCCTAGGTGCACCCTCCCTGCTTTGCATATAATGGCGCCTCTTTTCCATCCTTCTCCTCTATCGGCCATCATTGGTGTTGACTTAAACTCTTGATTTTGGTTTTCTATTTTGGAGTTTGGCTTGACACCTGCTAATTGCATTCATTTGAAAATTCCATATGCCTTAGTCACTAATGTTGCACTTCTTTCCTTATATTTCTTTTATTTTTGTGAATTTTCTCCCATTGGCTCTATTGTTTTCTGGTGTGAGGGTTCAATGTGAAGTCTACTTTATTGAAATCTAAGGTTGTTACCTTCTAAATTTGATTTGTTAGTTTGGGTCTATTCTTTGGCATTTAGAATTATTGTCTTAGGTTTGATCATGGAGCATATCAGCTTCATGTTTTGAATCTTTTGATGATTGGAAGGGCCTTGAGCAAGCCTAGGTAGGGAAGCTTGTAACTTGGAAAATTTTCTTTATAGGGAAGGGCTACGATTTTATTTTGGGTGCATTTCTAGTATCCTATTTCTGAGTTTATGTTTTTGCTAGGGCATCTATTTAACCTACATTAGGATAACTTTTTAATTTCTCTATCTTTCATCACTATAGATTCTATTTGAACATCACCTCTCTTAGTTGTGTGCCCTCTCTCTACCTTAGTCGCGACCTTTTTAGCATGTTAAGTATTTGATGATTAAAGTTCATTGTTTTTTTTATCCACTAATTGTATTTGATAGACTCTTGGTTCACTAGTTGTCCTTGTGAAACTGATATCCTTTAAGCATGCCATTTGAATTCTAAGTATTTGATGCACCTGGTCATATATATATATATATATATATATATAATTTCATTTACTAAGTGCATATATATGTATAAATATTTATATGGTTGTGTTTGTATAATATATGTTAGATATAAATTGAGGATCGGCTAATATATATTCATGCACAAATGCATACGTTTATATAACTATATAATACATTTATGTTGAAATATCTTGCTTTATAAATGAATTATCAACTATAATAAATTCTTATACATTATGTTTACATGTATTTGTACTATAGTGATTGAAATAGAAAAAGTTATGCCTTGTGATTATTTGGTTATGAAAATAATGGAAAGATAAATAGAAGAGAAGTGAATAAAAAAGAAAAAGAAGAGAAAAAAGGTTAAAGTGATCTTTAATAAAACAACTTTTAGTTATAATAATACATTATATATAGACATGTATATAAATATATTTATGTGTAAATGAATATATCTATATGTATATATGAATAAGTATTCTTATATGTAACATATGGTATAGCAAAAGGATAATTTCGCAAGTGTGAGAATTAAATGGTTTTAGACAAGGGAACTAGAAGTTTATATTTATTCAGTGGAAAAGAAATTGGGTAATTATATTTAGGTTTTAGTTTGTGTTAAGAAGGGAGATAATATTATATTATTCACCCCCTTTCTAGTTATAGTAATTGATTCTCACATGATTACTTTTATGAGTTGATTTACGTGTATAATAAAGGATTAAGTAAATAATAATTAAGTCTAGTTCCAAATATAAATATGATAATAGATACATTCCTAGATTATTATTTCGAGTTCAATATTGAAAGACTATTTTTGAGATAATAAAGTTATAATGATATATATATATCTAATCTTAAATGTTTAGACTTAAAATAAATAGGTTGATCCACTTTAAGAAAAAGGGAAATAGCGAAAGCAAGTTGACCTACTTTTATTAAGATAGATGAGGGTATTGGTTCTTTTATAATTTCTTTAGATGAAATATAAAGTTACCATGTCATTAGTCTTGAGAACAATAGTGATTGTGGAACAATGTAATTTTTGTTCAATTATTGGAAATTAGAAGTAGTTACATAGTATAATGTTTAATGAGTGTTTATATTGGATAGATATATGCGTATGTGTGTAAAATTCCATGTGTTATATATATTTTAGTGAATAGTGATTATTTTTTATAGTACTAATAGTTGGCTAGTGAAATTGATTTGTGAATTGAATAATTGCAATATCATTATTCTTGTAATTTTTATATTAAGGTTTCTTATTTTCTTGATAAAGATGATTGCTTTGATTATAATATAGTTACCTTTAAGATATCTATTGGAGGACATGATTGAATGATGAAACTAAATGGTTAAGTCAAGGGAATGGTGTGAATGTGGAATTAATGTTTGTTCTTGGTTGCAATGTTTTGTTAAAATGTGAATTTAATCATTATAGAATATGTTTATATAGTTCTTTGATTATTCAAATTATTTTTTTACAGTGGACGTGTAAACAGAATGTTGTGATGATTTAAAATGTCCTTTTAAATTTGTTTTACATCATGACCCTCTTTTTGTTAAAACTTTAGACATATTATAATTTTGTGTGGTAATATTATGTAAGTGTTTTTTATATAATTAATTTATGTGTGAAGAAGGTAGAGATTAAATAAAGAAAGACATAAATAAATAAATAAATAAAACAAATAAAAATAAAAATAAAAATAAAAATAATTATTAAATACACACTCCTAAAAAGGAACAAATAAAAGTTAACAATATTAATAAATAAGTGTTAGAAAAAAATAAAAATAATAAAATAATAAAATAAAATAAAATGATGAATAAAATAATTGTGAATAAAAAGCTAATTCATTAAGTGACAAGTGTACCCATCCTATCCTAAGCATTATTAATTGACACAATCTATCATTATACTTAATTAATAAAATTATCCATTTTACTAAGTCACATTAATTTAATATAATACATCATTTAATCTAATTAATTAGGATTAGGGAGATGTCACTATCCTTCATAATCCATTAATTAGTTAATCTTAACTTAATTGATTAATTAATCTTCATTATATTTTTTAAAATTTAAAAATTTATTATAATCTCACTCACATGTAACTTGCATGCACAAGTCACTATCACCTTACAACTCACCCCCACTCACCCTTGTGTGGGAGTTACACCATGCATGTGACATTTCCTCTTTTAGCCATTTGGCTTCCCCATGTGTTCTCACACATGTGTGAGCACACATGGTCAAACCACCCTCCATTACATGTCATAGACATGTCATTATCAAGCCACCCTCTCTTTTATATGTCATAGACATGTCAACATCCCATCTACCCAAGGTGTGCTCACAAATCAAAATTTGTATTTTAAAATTAGAATTCTCTTTCATATAGTTATTTGGGCTTGTTCTATTGACTTTAGGGTAAAAATGAACCCAAGGGTAAGTACCTATGAGGTGGAAACTTATTGAAAATATAATATGGCCTTTTGGGCAAAGTATGAACCCTTAAAAGGTCACTTAAAGAGAAGTGACGAATTTTATAGTCTTGGGAAAGGTGTGGAGACTTGTCATATCCATTTCTCCCAAGGTGTGCTCACACATGTGTGAGCACCCTTGGCTCCTCTCCCCATGCCATGTAGTCCTATTTTTAAAGCCTTCTTCTTGTGACACTTGTCACAAAGTGAGGCTATCAATCCAAACCCCACCTTCTCAAACAATCCTAGCCGTTGAATCAATCTCCAATCTTGACCCTCCATTTACCTCCTCTCAAGTCTATAAATTGAGGCCATTTATTCTCTCATCAACAACACATGAATGGTATTTTTATGCTATCATTTTGAAGAAGGATAGGATTGAAGGAGGAAGAATCAAGTTGAAGAAGGCACAAAGAGAAGATTTGTTGCAACTCCATCAACATCAAGGTATTCTTTACTTTGATTTGCTTTTAGAATAACTAATCAAATCTAGAAAATTTGCTAGAATCAACCTATTCTTTATTTATTTTTATTTTTCCAACTAAATCTAGAATGGAACTAATCTTTCTACTATTATTATTCCTATTTTATTTTTTCTTCTTTAAATCAATATATTTATTCTCATTTATGTTTATTTACAAAGAAATTATTTTCCTTTAATCCGGTTAATGTTATTACAAATATAAATCAATTTTTATAAAATAAAATTTATAAATAAATGAATTATTATTTTATTAGTGTTAAAATACATATGTGCTTTTGTATTCAAGTTCTTTATAATATCTAATTAATATTCATTTAATTCTTAAACGAAATAAGTTTTAAAGTTAGATTGTTCTTTGGAAATAAATAAATTAATAGATTTTTTTTTTAAAAAAAGGGGTATCAATTGGATAGATTAAATAATAAAATATTTGGTCTAATTAACTATCAAAGGGTGGGTTTATTCATTATATATATATATATATATATATTAATAAAGTTATCCTAACTTAGCAAGACAATAAATTAACTAACATCGATGGTTGATGAAGATTTAGTCCAAACTATGGTTCTATGAGATAGTATTTAATTTCCTTTGAACAAATATGGAATTGGTTACTAGCTAATGTTGAATATAATTAATGGACTTATAATATATCTCTTTTCTTCATAAATAATGATAAACTATGAGTATGGACTTAGTTATAGAAATTTTAAAATAGAGGAATGACAACATTTATATCTTATGGCAATACTATATTTTTATGACAATAATTACAACTCTATAATAATAATTATGACCATTAAACATTAAATTATAAGCTTAAATTTACAAAATACTATCTAACTTAAGGCATTAATAACATATCTTTAATCAAATTTATTTTTTGTTATGCCACAAACTTAGCTCTTAGATTTATTGTAAACTCTCTCTCCATGTAATAAATTTATTTTCTTGGGATTTAAAGTTTATAGCACATCATAGTTATGATTTTTAGCAACTTTATTAGGCTATAAGTCACGCATTAACTCAAGTTAAAATCCAAGGGGTGGGAAATCCCTCTTGGATCGATAATCTAAAAAAGATAATACTATAATGGACTTACATCCGCTAGTGAAAATCATAGAAAACCCCAATAGGGTTTGGGCATGTAAATTGACTTTTTAATTCTTTTATCTTTGATGATTTGTTGTTCAACGGGAAAGGGTGACGTGACTTATAGGAATTTAGGACATAGATGAATTAGGAAACAAGCAAAAGATCACCATGAATCTTTATGCTCCCTCATGTGGGTAGCAACCGAAGAGAAACTGTCTGGGGAGATGGCCCTAGAAAGGGTCGCGTACCCACAAAACAGTTTACATCCAACAATAGATTAGAAAATAGAACTACATATTATACGCCTTGATCCTGTGCTGAAACGGTGTATGTAGGCAGTCTAGGGACAGAGTTGTCCCTAGTACGCAGGCGCTCGGGGTGGGGATTTAGGATTGGTTAAGGGTGTTTACCTTATTGGACTTGTTAAGATACCTTAAGATAAAGGAAGATAAATAAATATTAAAATTGAGGTTAGAGATTACTTGTTATACTCAGAAGGAATCCTGGATGGATTCGCTTGATTCCTCGAGGCTTTAGGCCAAATTCTGAGGTGGGACTCAAGCTTTTATTATTATCTCACATACTCCTAAGGACGTTGACCTCGGTGCACTCCTAGTAGGGGAGTGTAGTCTTTAGAGAGTGACTCAGGACTCAAATGGTCCCGATGAGTCTAAGTCTCTAGCCAAAGCATTTTATAACCCATGTGGTTAGATGTCTACCTTATTTAGATAGATAGATCTTGGTCCCCAAATGGATATTAACCTAACCTGAAAGGTTAGATGCCTATCCCAAATGGATAGATGAATATTGGTCCCGTATGGACATTATCCTAACCTGTATGGTTAGATGCCTATCCTGGATGGATAGATGCCTATCCTGTATGGATAGAAGTTCCAGAGTATACAACTAATTGAGCAAGACATTAAGGGATTTACAAAAAAAAAAAAAAGTGAAATTTTTAGTTCAAGGAAGTGTGGGTCTTTACAGCTTCCCTCTTAAAATGGGTTAGAGGATTAAAGATTGATTTTGTTTTATGGTTACATAATGTGGGTCTATCCTTTGTGTCAATTTTTGAATTAAGGGACTTTATGTGATGAATTTCTTGTAGTTATGTTTTGAGATTGTTGGGAACCCATAGTGTTTGAGTTACTCTTAATTGGAAGTTATGGGTAGTTGGCTTTTTAGGCTTCTAGAGGGAATGGGGAAACTTGCTTTATGTTAGAGTTCCATATTTGGTTTTTTGTGAATCATTTGGTATCACTTCTGATTTTGAACTCATATGCGTTGTTACCTTGAACCATTACTTTATTTTGATGTGGTCTTGCGTGGGAAGGTTTATGCCTCGTGTATGATTATGGTTTTATGAATTTTGGCACTTTGTGCAATTTGGTACACCCCTTGATGTCATGTGGTTTGTTTTGATGCTACTAGGGAGAGTGGCTCTTCATGGGGGTTGATGCACAAAGAGGCAACTTGGATAACCCATGGAAGAGTTTTCTTAATAAGTGATAACCTAATAAATTAACTAGTGGGTTTGAGTAGGTTCACATTAAATAAGTAAGATGTGCCACCCATGCCTATAGTGCTTTCATAGGATAAGGATTGGCGGCGAATTCCTTCAACAAGAACACTACCTTGTCCTCATTACATGTTAGTGGCTCCACATGTGTCACCCTATGGGGTTGGCACCTAGTGAGAGGCAACTGGGATAACCATAGATGGGGTTTGATGCCTAGTGAGAGGAAGCCATGATAACCCATGCTAGGGCCATGTGATGACACTCTTCCTGTAGTATCC